>UELU01127111.1:0-14577 GCA_900490025.1 Megastigmus dorsalis
GTACTGCGTGGGCCGGGGGTTTTTCCCCAAAATCTGTATTTTTGCGTGGCGCCTGTGGCGCAGAGGAAGCAGGGAATTTTACTAAATAAATTCTCCTTATCATTCTTTAATTTGCCGGACCGTGCATATTATTTATTTATGTGTGTTTACCCTATATTCTTGTATCGTTACGCCGAAGAGTTGCGCCGTGCCATGTGCACATAGGTTTCGCGGTTTTCAGGGAATTCGACGCCGGGAGCGCCTACCCGAGGCGCCTTCACCAACGGAATCCCCTCTGGAGAGGGTCTCAACAGAGCAGCCGAGGAGAAGCAGCATCACGCCGAATTTCGCGAGGGACATTCTGTCTGGCGCCCCTCAAATAATAAATCTCGCGAATTCGGACATTTCGACGTTGCCATCAGTATCGCGCCATCGGGAGTCGTCTGAGCCGGAAATTCGGAAATTTCCGTAAATTAGTTCCGTGATTCGGTTCCGTGATATTTTTCCGTAAAAATCGGGAAATGCTCAGAATTTAATATTTATTGTCTGGTTCGACTGGAATCACCGGAATTCTGGCTCGCGCGATTTGCCGCGTTACAACTATTAATACAGCCATAAATGTTCTGGGTCCCCATCAGCTGCTTCAATCACTGACTAATATTATTAATTTATTTAATTTGTTCGATAAATAATGAGCAGAGGCATATTCTGGGTATGCTATTCTGTTATATTGTGCAATCTGAAATCGTTTCATCAAAGCATTGGCCCATATAACGAAAAGTCAGAGAAACGGTAATGTAGGAATATTTGTCGATATACGGCATCCCTTTAAGCGGTCATTTTAGTACCGTCTTCCAGCAAAGACGTTGAGGAAAAAATATTTCCAATATTTAAAAATGATTTCCCTTAAATTAAAAATGTATCCCGGCTACAAGAATATGGCAGATAAATTCGCTAAAAAAATTTTTTATCTTTGCAATAAAACTTTTAACATTAATTTTGATTTCACAATTGAATTCAGTTTATAAAATAACGTCGAATGAAACTTGCGACACTTTTTTTTTCAATCCAGATTCTTATAAACGGAATCCAAATGTGGTGTGCTCCTTTATTGACACGATGTTTATAAGCCCAAATATATTACCGGTTAAAAAAAAAATAGAAAAAACAAAAAGGGAGAAATAAATGAGCTACATAAATACCCTCTACGACTGCGTTGTTAGCTCTGGGAAACACTAAAGGGGATATGAAAAATCAAAATGTTTTGCCTTTTTTTGTTGAGACAAGTTAACACAAGTAAAAATTTTGAAATTTTAACACCATTATGTTCAGCACCCCTTAAAATCTCTATAAAATACTTATTTCAAAATTTGATGATCCAAATTTTGTTTACCTTAGCCTGCCGGAATGCCGATATATATATGATAAATATATCTAATGCAAGTTTCTGGGACGTTTTTAATAATGCATCGCAAGTTTCTGGGATATCTCTAAGTTTCTGGGATATCCTAGAAAACTTCGGAGTGTAATGCAAGTTTCTGGTACGACTTTGTTCGGTAAAATTACTATTTTAGTAATGTTTTCGTGTTTTAATACGCAATAGTGACCAGAAACAGAAGCGGGCGCCGCAGGCGAACATCATTGTGGTCGGGGGTTGTGGGGTTTTAGGTTATTATACAATTGATAAAAATTTATACATCCCAGAAACCAACAAAATCCCAGAAACTTGCGTTGTATAAATATATGATATATATACATATGATAACCCCCATGATATGAACCTTGCATACAGCTAACGTATAATACAAGACATAAGTTTTGCAGTTTTTATACGGCGGCTCGACATCTCAAATCCTGGCAGTCTAAAGGTTAAAACTTTTTGATCTATGCAAGTTATTCTATGTATTTTATGACATGAGTAATTACAAAGATGATGAAAATACTAACTAGTATATATATACTAATTATATATAAATAAGTATATACATAATTCAAGTTGTCCATTGTGATGTTTGAAAGGAGCATTTTACAAATGTAGCACATCAATGGGTTAATAAATACACAGTAAAAGTGACATTGGAAAACACTTACTGGAAATAGAGCTGGGGCCATATATGGTTCCATATATTGATAATATAATGACATTATTTTTACAAGGCATTGCAAAGCTGCAACTTTAATTTGTGTATTTGTTGATTGAGTAGCTTCACACACAACTTCCATGATGAAATTTCTTTCGGACTGAAAATATATAATACATTGTTATAAGTATATGCGAGAGATTCATTCTATCGCTTATCTACAGTATTTAGGAAATTTTTCTTTTATATAATTTAACGTCGCTCTATTTATGCTCCCATTGGGTGCTAATCAATCATAGAGGTCGACGGCATAGACAAAGCACATGTCACATTTTTACAGAACTGCTACCGTAGGATTCTATTTTGGAAATAAATGACCTTCACACTTTCGATCTCCAGGAGCTAAGTTATGGTTTTCTAAAAAACTCAATTTCCAATATTTCGAGTGTATTATTTGCCACTGCTCTTCAGAGCAAAAAATTATTGGAAGGTACTTGCGTTTGTGTACAAAGTGTTATAATTGTATACAATATTGTATAAGAAGTACAAATATTAGATTTAAAACGTGGGCAATTATATTCTTAATAAGACCAAAACTTGTTTCATGAAGATCGAAAGTTTGAAGTTTGATATCTTATATATTTAAATATGTACAGTTCTTAAAAATGTTAAGGCTAAAGCAATAGCAATGTAAATTTTTTTTATTGATAGACTTATGTATGTCCATGGTTCAAGACGCCGAATCTAAATCAGAATCGTAATCAATCTAAGCCATAAAACTTAATTTTTTAAGTGTTCCCTTGTTCTATATCAACATGATTCATGCCTCATAGTTAATAAAGTAAAAAAAACACTATAGATTTTATTACAGAGCTAATTAATTCCTAGTAAAATTAATGCAAACCTCGAAAAATAGCGAATTTTGCGATTTTTTTACCGTTTCATAGCATTTATAATTTCTTTTTACATTCTAGTAAAAACCAGCCTTTTTTACGGTATTGTCGACTATATATCTATATATATGTTTGAAATATACGTGTTTGCGTATCTGGAAGTTATCATCATAACCGCGTCTTTCGAGCAACATCTCGAATGGCTGAAAAAGGTCCTTTTAGCATTGAGAGAATGCTAATATTCAGATAAATATAGAAAAATCGGAATTTTGCTGTTACGAGGAAAAGTATCTGGGACACGTCTTTAATGAAAATGGTCAGACGACAGATGAATGATACAAAGTCCCATTAGCCTTCCTAAGAAAAAAAGGAGGTACAGCTCGTTTTAATCCAAGCTCCAATTTTAGCCATCCAAAACTTAATTTGGCCTTCTATCTGCAAATTGATAGCATTGATTTTGCTATAACAGGAGTTTGGACTCAAGTTATTAAAGGAGAGACACACATAATATATTTTATGAGTAGAATTCTAAATAAAGTCGAACGGAACTACACCGCACCGACAAAAGAGAGCATAGCATTATTATGGGCCGTTTATCGCCAGCGAGGTCATCTACAAGGGGATCAGTTCACGTTGATGACTGACCACTATAGTTTGTTATGGCTCGATTGTGTACAGGACCCAACTGGCGGATTAAAGGACAATCTGACCGCCCCCCACCACCCAAACATGCCCGACGTTTCGAGCCCGCTCCGGCTCCTCCTCAGGGACTGAAATGGAAAGCATATTTAGCCTCCTTATATACCCATCCCTCTACCCATCCCTCCTCTCCCTACCACCAACCCCCCTCACCCCTTTACCAATTTCCCTTTACAACTTAAATTAATAAAGAATGATAAATGTTATCTAATTTACTCGACTTTATCATTAAATTAACGTTATTTCGATTCCTTAGAATGTGGATACTCTCAAAACAGTCCCTCTTATATTTATTCCTAATCCCCTCTTCTAAAACCTCCACACTCCCGAAATCGAAAGAATGCAAACAATTCATACAATGTTCCTTTAACCCCGAAGTAAAATTTGTGCTCCGTAAATTATATTGATGTTCATACATTCTTTTTTTCAAATATCTACCCGTTTGGCCAATATAACATCCATTACAATCTCTAAAATTCTGATTTTAAACATTTATTATCCTTGTCTTTACAATTACTAAATAACCTACCCAAATTATTATCATTTCTAAAGAAAACTTGAATATTCCGTTTTCTAAACACCGTTCTAATCCTTTACGACAATCCTCTAACATAAGGTAAACTAAAATATACATTCTTTCCATTCTCATTCATTGCTTGTTTATCTACCCTTTTCCTTAATTTACCATTATAAATTTCCCACACTCTCTCCTCAATCATTTTATCAATAAATTCTCCCGGATAACTATTTTTAATAAAAGTTTCTTTAACTAAATTTAAATTCTGTTTTCTAAAATCTTCATGTGATAATTTAACCGCTCGGTCAATGACACCCTTGATCGCACCTCTCTTGCTTCCAAATTGGTGGTGAGAATTAAAATTTAAAAATCTACCTGACCATGTTGGTTTTCTATACCAATTTAATTTTACTCTATTATTATTGACTCTAATGATTTTAATATCTAAAAAACTCAATTGATTATCTGACTCGACCTCTTTTGTAACTTTAATTCTATCATGGATAGAATTAAACACAACCACCTCAACAAAACATGCAGGCACAACTGCAAAAATATCATCAACATATCTTTTGAAAATAATTGGCTGAAAAACCAACTTTGACAAAGCAATACTTTCCAATTTTTCAACCATATTTTTGTTCATATAAACTATTATCAAAAGAAAAAATTGTGTTCTTAAAAACCAAATTAAGTGCTTTAATAAATTCATCTTCTGTTAAACTAGTATGTACTTTAATATCAGACCATTTATCCTATCTAATTTCATTCAACAACTCATGCTTGTTCTGCGTGTGCAAATTTCATGTTTCGAGCACTCTACTGACAAGCGTGTGCGAAGTATGCGCATGCGCAGATCATTATACTTCACGCATGCTCCTCATAAGTAGCGTGCTCGAGAAACGCGCATGCGCAGATCGGTTTACTTCACGCACGCAAAAACTGGACCTGCCATCTCTTTCTCGACTCGTGTGATTGTCACCCTCGGTTCGCTCAGACGAAAAACTTCACACTCGTCGAGAATACACCCAGTGGCAAAAAAACTAATTTCAACGAGTTTCGCTCACGCCGTTAAAAAAATAAAGTTCGATTCACGTGAGCAAAGCGGGTGATCCTACCACGGGTGTGGTTGGTCGCCCGAGCAAAGCGAGTATCGAAATGTACTATTTGATTATATATGTGCATAAAACAAACACGTTCCTAGATTCACTAGTATGCGATTTGAATGCATGGAAAATACTTTTGTCTAAAGTTGATAGAGAGGAAGCCTTCTTTAAAGTAAATAGCAGACCTCAAGTGGGTCATTAAGGTAATGAAAAAACCTAAGCTCATGTATACACTTACTACTATTGGCTAGGCCTCTACTATGATACTTTCTGCTTTGTAAAATTTTATCATCAATGCCAAGCCCATAAAAGCTCTCAACAATCTCCTGCAGGACTAATGTCCGAAAAAAATTTTGAAGGTGTTGGAACTTATTCAAATTGCGTTGGATCTGGACAGCTGGGTTTACACAAAACAGGATTTCTTAGTAGTACATTTTATTATATTTAGTTAACAATAAAGGCGAACACTGCTGATTGTATAAAAGCTCTGAAGAGGTACAAAGGACGACGTGTAGCTAGCAAGACGGCAGAAAGTCAAATGAGGTACAACCGTCTATGATGGCGCTGCTGAACATAGTAGTGTAGTGGGGGAAAGCCTCCGCTCCAGACGAACGTATAAAGCTGTATACGCAACAGCGTAACATAGCGCAAAGTCTCTTTCTTCCTTGACACTCCCTCTCTTTGTGTCATGTCTGATATTCGTATTGGATTTTAATCTTCTGATTTCTGTTAATTTCTCTGAATCGATCTTTTTAATTTTTGCCATGTCTGATATTCGTATTTGTTTTTATTCTTCTGATTTCTGCTAATTCCTCTAAATCGATCTTTTTAATTTTTGTCATGTCTGATATTCGTATTTGATTTTAATCTTCTGAACTCTAAATAAGATCGTTTACTTAATTGAAGTAAAAAAAAACTTTTTGTTATTTAGTTAAGTTCATTATTTTCCCTCTGAGGTACGAGTGACTATCTGAAGGTAAAGGTTTTGTCATAATATCTGCTTCATTCTCTGATGTCGAACTCCATTTAACTATTACTTTTCCTTTTAGCACACAGGACTTAATATAGTCTCCATGCGTGGTAGCCATATGACTTTTTGTTCCTCTTTTCTCTCTGTTTATTAGATTCATCTGAATGATTTCTAAATCATCGTCAAAATTCTTCAATCTATGGTAACCATCCATCTGAGTACAATTACCAGCAGATTTATTGTCACACCATATTGTAACATGACACATCGTTTTTCCTATGATGTTTCTTATAGCTTTATCTAATGACACAAGCTCTTGACAAGCGTCGCTCATAGCTAAGTACTCAGCTTGGCATGTGGATAGTGTCACATAATTCTGTTTCTGACTTCTCCACATTATTGGATTTCTGTATAATTTAATGACATAACTCCCGGTGGATGACGAGTCATGCCAGTCCATGAAACTAGCATCTGTCATAGCTTCCAGTTTCTTTTCTTGACATCTGAAGATTAATCCCAAATCTGTAGTTCCTCTGAGATATCTGAATATTCTCTTCGCATCTTTCCAATCGTTTTCGGTTGGATTCATCTGGCGTCTCGATAGAACGTTAACTGCATAAGCAATATCTGGTCTGGTTGTTCCAGCTAAGTATAACAGGCTACCTATGGCTTCTCAGTAGGGAGCTTTTGTTTTTATTTTAATTACGTCTGACGTCTGTTGATTTTCATAATTTTTCTCTTCTCGACTTCTGACTTGCCTAGTGATCATAGGTATTTTCTGAGGTTTGCTTGCTTTCATATTAAATCTGTCCAGACACATGTCCGTGTATTCTGTTTGAGTCAGACTTATAACTTTTGTTTTTCTGGTTCGGGTTATTTTCATTCGTAAGATATTTTTGGATTCTCCTAAAATTTTCATCTGAAATTTAGAGCTAAGTGTCGTTTTAATTCCTTCCATCTTTTCTCTGTTATTTCCAGCTAAAATGATGTCGTCTACGTATAACATTAATAATACCATTTGGCCATGCTGACGCCACGTAAATAAACATGGTTCATTAATATATTTTTCCAAACCTAATTTTACGGCCTCTTCTGTGAAACGTTTGTTCCATCTTTTGGGACTAATTCTAAGTCCATATAATGACTTTTGTAATTTGCATACTTTCTTTTTTCTGAGTCTGTCATCACATATTAATCCGTCAGGAATCTCGATATATATATCTTCTAAATTTCCATTAAGAAATGCTGTTTTCCCATCCATCTGAAGTATTTCCAAATCATATTGATTAACGATACCGAAGACAGTTCTTACTAGGGACATTCTGGAGACCGGCGCATATGTTTCCTTTAGTTCATATTCATTTCTATCTTTAAAGCCTCTAATATATCTAAAGTGATATTAGATATTATTAATTGCTGTAAAAGAACCAAGCATTTATTGCTGATTGGATCAACAAAATTCTTTGGGTAACTTGATCTCATTGCAGTTGTATTTAAATTTAATTTTGCAAATCTGAATTTCAATTTGTAATTCAAACTATATTTCTGCCATGTGCTCCTTAATGAATAAATATTTTATGTAAATAAATAAATTAATTAATACTATTTAATTAAGCCTCGTGTTAATTATTGTATTTTTTCAGATTTGAATATTAATTTCTTTCTGCAAAGGAAACATTAAATCTAATTTTTATGCTAAAATAAGTTATTATATTTTTTTTTATTTTTTGTTTTTGTTTGATTATTTATTATTATTGAAAAACAAAACGAGAAATTAGTTTATAAATATTGCAGCTGTACACTCCTGCAATTTCAAAAAAAGCTCAATCACTTCGATTCTTAAAATCGCATTAGCAAATATTGACCGTCATGTTCTAATAAGGCTAACTTTCACGTATTGCACATAAATTGATTTTTTATAATTTTCGATATATCATTTATATCAGTAAAGCCCCAGGTAAGACCGAGGCTGGCCACTGCTTGGGCTCAGTACGAACGCTAAAGACCGCAGCTTATGCTGCAGAAATAAACCTCTAGACCAGTAGCCCCCTGAAAACCCAGAGCTTCACTCCTGGGACAGAGGCATAGTCGAAGGCCCCGAGCAACAATAAAAAGTAGAGACAGCCCACGGAAAGTATCCGAAGGGAGGCTATCATTTCCGTAAAATGCCTCACGTGGTGTTAGCTGTGTAACAGCGGGGTGAGGAGAATCAACAACCAGCAGGGACTCTGAGCTCTCGGAAAATCCGCCAGGGCCAGTAGTTTGGATTTACTCGACGATTTTGGGTGCAAAGCCGAAATATTTACTGCGAACGGACCCTGATACAGCCTCTATCCTCTGCCTCCCCCCCCCCCCCTTTGAAGCTTCCTCCACTCTTTCAGACCCACTCGTCTTACTCCCTTCTGCAGCGCTTGTGTGTACAAAATAAAACAAGTCAATTTTAAATGAATTTTTAATGAAATTTTCAAATTAAAATAAAAGATGTATATTTACATTATTAAATTTACATTATTAAGTATTAAAGTCATAAGATAATCACAAAAAGAAAAATCGATCTAATTAATTTCCAAAAGAATGATTAAATTAAAAGTTAGATTTAAACTAACAAAGAATATACTTAATATGAAATATGAGCGACCGAGACACAGCGCATAACACTGGGACCAATATTCGCTCTCGCGATTATAAAACCATTGTGCGCTTCATTATTATCGGAGTGAGGAAAGCTAGCCTCCATTTTTCCAGGAAATTGAAATAGTGTCAGTGTGGCGAAGTAAAGAGGCCACTACGTGCTTCTTTATCTTGTCCGCAGCACTGACGTGATACGGGGGGCGGAAACCTTTCAAAACTGGTAGTTTCGAGATTAGCAGCTAACGAAGGTCCAGCACACGAATCTTGCCTTTTACCTCGAGTTCGAGCATAAAAGAAATATAGTAACCGAACCCTAGTACGTTACAACCTCTAAATAACCACGAGAGAGCGGAAAACGCTCACTCTATCTATTCCGTATGACTTTCTGGCCGGCAATGGTATAATTTGCTCCTACGACGTGTGCGATTAGCGACCAACTGCCCGCCGAGGATTGTCGGTGCGAGCTTTAACGCGAGACATAGATAAAGAGATAGATTTATTTGCAATTACTCACAAAAAGTAAGTAATAGTATGCAGTAAAAAAAAGAATATGATAATGCCCTTAATTCTGATTCGGTGATATTATAGTCGAATCAAATTATAATATTACATATTGTTACAGTAAGTCGGTCTTAAAATTAAGTAATATCACCGCGCGTTTTATGTATGAAATAGTAAAATTGACGCAAATAAATGTCGAAGTAAAATTTATGCATCAACATCTATCAGTCAAAGACTTAAAAATAAAGCACATTCAGAAACTAAAAGTTTATCATATACTCCTCACATTTATCTGTTAAGTTCACTCATACTAGTAAAAGTACAGGAGCGTTGAGCAAAAGCTAGTCAATGGGCACGCGCGGTGCATTTTTCGCATAAAACACGCTTTCTTCAACTCGGTCATAAGCAAACGGTAACGATTCCCAAAAAAAAAACAACAAAGGACATGGATCAATAGATTTCTTCTCGTTCTTTCTGATGATGTAACTATTTTTTCTCTGAAACGCAATTTTGAGATCTAAAATTTAAGGATCGACGAGGAGGAGTAACGTGATCACCCCTCTTAAGACCGAACATGTAGCGAACACATGAGTCTGATAATACCTGCAGTCGGTTTCGTAATTTCTGAGAAGCATCCAACAATACTACAGAGTGGTAATCTAAGTAAGTGAACAGCAGTACCTCGGCAAGCCTCTTACGGAATGCCTCGGTGGAATACTCCCATAAGAAATGGAAACTGAAGAATTCGGCTAAATTTCTTAGTGAAAGCATCAACATGGGGTCTCCATGAGAGTTTGGAATTAAGTATCACCTCGAGACAGCTGATAAGGACACGGGATAACGACGCCATCCTTTAAGCCAAAGCGGAATTGCTCCCACATTGTGAAAAAGATTCACCAGATTAAAACTCAATATTTCACCAAATTGAAACTCTAAGAGTTCGCCATATTCAAACTCGTTTACAAATTTATTACAACCAAATAGAATAACTTTAGCTTTGCGCAAATTGAGTTTGAGAGAGGCATCGCTCGCCTACTGAAACACTATCCACCAGACTACTATGAGGGATGTTGATGTAGATTTGCAATTTATCTGTATAAAGACAATACTGAATGTTCTCAAGATTAAGCGCGTCGCATACGTCAATAATGTAAAGACAAGAAAAGTACAGCCCTGGAAAAAGCCATTGTCTATAATTTTATAAACAGTCGAGATAGTAGTATGTTATCTATGGCCTTGATAAAGTCAAAGAGTAACATCATGGTTACCATTTACATTGTATGAACTTGACTCATTTGTGTTTAGAGGTAAATTTGCGATGGCACGCTCATATGTTCGTCTATGGAATAAATGTTTTATTTTTATTATTTTTCATAAACAGTTGTACTATTTATTCACGAGTTCACCCCTTCCGTAAAACCCTGGTTTACTCGAGCATCTGGGGGAAGGTCTTAACGTTACAAATTAAACTACCAAAGTTGTTATCCTAGCACATGCTACAGTCCACAATTATATCGCGTCCATTAACATAAGAAATTAACGTATTCTGCAATAAAAAAAAGTACATTCAAGTATCAAAGCCGCTGAATCATTAAAATGATTCAACAAAATTACTACTATGTCTATATGACTAAAATACATCTATTTATACATCTAAATTGGATCTCAAGTACGCCGGAATGAAAAAAAGTATGTACAGAACTGGTTAAAGAATAAGTTAAACATAGAAGTAGATGTGAGAAACACTTGGAAGATTGGAGAAAGGGGAGATAAAGTAGGGGTAGAGTGTGAGACGTGGGAGGGGAAAATGAAAGTAATAAAGCAAAGTTAAAAGGGACCAGAATTTATATAAATAACGACCTAACATGGGGGAAAAGGAGAATGAAGCAGGAAATGAGAAAAATTAGCAGGGAGGAGAGAAGAAAGGGGTAACAGGTGAGAAATAGCTACAATAAAATGTGGATAAACGGAAAGCCATGGAAGTGAGATGAAGGGGAAAGAAAATTTTTTCCAGAAGGAGAGGAAGAGATGGAGGAGTAGAGAAGAGAGATTGGAGGAAGGCAAGGAGGTAAAAATACTAGCGTGGAATGTAGCAGGCTAAAAAAATACAGAGGAAGAGGAATGGGAAATGATAAAAGAACACGATATTATAGAGATAACAGAGACGTGGTTTAAAGAAAAAGAGGAAGGGCAAATGAGGAAAAAATTGAAAGACTTTGATTTGATTGTGGAAAGGCCAAGGAGAAAAAAGAAGACAAAACGAGGAAGTAAAATGGGGGGAAGTAAAACTGTGGGACAAAATGTGGTTAGCGGGGGTAGTATACATGAGAGAAAAAAGAAGAGAGGTATGGAAAATAATAGAGAAGGTGAATAGGGAGGAAGAGAAGGAGTGAATAATGATAATAGGGGATTTTAACGCTAGATCGGCGGAAGAAGGGAGCTGGCCATGGATTGAGGAAGGAAGAAGATCTAGGGACAAAACAAAAAATAAAGAAGGAGAAGAGATGCTGGAAAGGCTAGAAGAAATGGGCATGGCAATAGAAAATGGGGCGAGAGAGGGAGATGAAGAAGGGGAATGGACATACTTGGGGGCAAGAGGAAACACGACAATCGATTACGTGGTAACTAACAAAAAGGCGGAGAAAGAAATAAAGAAAATGAATGTAATAAATAAAGGAGAGTCAGATAACATGCCAATTTCGATAAAATGAAAATCGAAAATAAAGAGGGAAGAGAGGAGAGAAAAAAGAAAATGGAGTACGGATTGGACAGAAAAAGGAGTTAAAGAATTTAAGGAAAAGATGACGGGTGTAAGGATGCAGGGAGATTGCAAGAAGCTAAAAGAAGATATCCAGAAGAATACAAAAAAATAGAAATTGAAAGAGGAAGGAGGATAAACGGTTGGTGGGACAAGAAATGTGGAGAAGAGAAAAAGAAACTACTAGAGAAGAGGCAGAGACTAAGAAGAAAAGAAATAGAATTCAAGGAGTGGAAAAAGGCAAAGTGTGAGTGCAAAAACCTGATAGAGAAAAAAAAGGAAGAGGAGATTGACAGGATAGTGATGGAAATAAAGAGAGATAAGAGTGGTAAAACAACGTGGGAAGTGGTAAGGAGCGGTGTGGGTAAGGGGAGGAGCGGTATAGATGAGGAAATGGGAAAGGAAGAGTGGTTTAATTTTTTTTAAAAACAAATGGAGGAAAGAGATATAGAGGAAGGGGAAAGAAGGAAAAAAGAAATAAGAGAGTATGGAAAGGAATCAAAGATAGATATACAGAAAGTAAGAGAAGCAATAAAGAAAATGAAAGAAAGGAAAGTAGCAGAAAAAGTCGGTATAGGTAATGAGGCATAGATCAAAGGAAGAGAAGAAGTAGAGGAAGAATTAAGGAAATGCCTGCAGAAAATATGAGAAAAAGGAGAGGTACCGGAAGAATGGAGGATGGGACTAGTGGTACCAATCTACAAGAAATGTGATAAGAAAAAGGTAGAAAACTATAGGGGATTCTCACTAATGGATTCGGGGTATAAAATTTATGCTGAGATGCTGAGAAAAAGGCTGGACGAACACCTGGAGGGGAAAGGAAAATTGGATGACATACGATTCGGATTTAGGAAAGGAAGAGAAACAATAGACGCGATATATGCAATACAAAATGTAATAGGAAAAAAGGGAAGGGTACTGGTAATGTTTGCAGACATGAAAGCGGCGTTCGATAAAATAAGAAGAGAACTGATATGGAAAGCAATGGAAAAAATGGGGGTAGAGAAGCAGCTGAGAAAAAGAATATAGGAGCTGTACAAAAAAAAAACGAGATGTAGGATAAGAATAGGAGAAGAGGAGAAGGAGGAGTTTAAAGTGAAGAAAGGAGTAAAATAAGGATGTCTATTGAGCCCGGTTTGGTTTAATGTGGCGTGGCAGACTTGGAAGAGAAGATGAAAAATACACAAGTGGGTGGATTGGTGATAGGAAAAAGAAGATATGGACTCTGTCGTATGCGGATGATGTGGCACTGCTGGCAAATAACGAAAGGAGGATGAAGCAAATGATGAAGAAACTAGAGAAATTCTTGGGAGGAAAAGGACTGCAGTTAAACGTGTAAAAGACGAAAATAATGGAATTCAGAAAGGGAGGAGGCAGGAGAAAAAAGAGAAATTTGAACGGAAAGAAGAAAAGATCGAAAAAGTCAAAAGTTTCGTATACTTAGGATACAAAACAAGTGAAAACAATGGAGAGGAAAACCACATAAAGTACGTGACTAACAGAGCAAAGATAGTGATGGGGAAAGTATGGGGCGTGGGGAAAAGAATCAGAACAGATAAAAGTAAAAGCGGGACAAGAACGATGAAGTACGAAGAGAAAATAAAAAAGGAAGAAAGATGAACTATTAGAGGGGAATGCTTGGCTATGATGGTAAGAGTAGAAGGAAAATCAGTGCTGGAAAAGGAGAGGAAAAAATTCTTCGAGGAAAAAGGATGGACAATAGAAGCAGAAAACGCAAAGACGAAAGAGGAAGAAGGATGGTGGGAAGAGATCGAAGAAAGACATAGGGACAACGAATGACAGAAGACGAAGTCGGAAATAGAAAAATCTATACTCGAAAAGGCGAAAAAATGGATAAAAGTAGAAGGAAGAAAGTATATCTTGAAGAAAGTATATCTTGTAATGATATAATAAAGAAATGTAATAATAATAATAATAAATAGATGAACGTTTATCTATTTATACACTTACGATCTCACGAACTCACGAGTGATTTACTATTACAATTATAGTTTGATTAAATAAAGGTAAATATTTATCCCTATGAGTGTTAACCTCAAACTAGCTGTCAAAGTGTCAACTGCATGCATCTATACGTATAATACGCATATAAGATACCTAGAAGCAGCCTGTGCAATATATATTGAAATAAACCATATATTATCTTTTTAAACCTCAGGGCGCGAAGTGGACTTTCGCGCCCTATTGAGAGGGCGCGAAGTGCCCGATTCCGGCCCTAGGGCGCGAAGTAAACCAGAGTGAATCTTTCGCGCCCTAGAGCGCGAAGTAGGGCACGAAGTAAATTTAAGAGGAACTATCGCACCCTAGGAAAAATATAAAAGTTATACCGGTATAACACATCGTCGACTTTTGTTGACTGTCGATTCCTAGAATTGTACACATACGACCCAGCGCAGTATCGAGTCTCGCACAGCTATATTG
>UELU01127114.1:0-13739 GCA_900490025.1 Megastigmus dorsalis
GTCTCATGGTATGCGTGCCTTCCTTCGTCTCTATATGACCGGTTAAGATCCGTTTATAGAATCTACGGCTCCGACTATGGTTGGCATGCAGCGTACGTACTCAGTTGCCCTTTCTGCTTCTGCAGCCCATCTCCGCTCCGTGCAATTTTACAGGTACTCACGCATTTGTGCAACATTCATTACACTCGTGTACATGCCACACACGCATTCGTAGAAGTGCAACTCCCGTAAGCCCCATCACCCGGTCGGCCATGAGGCCGGCCTTCGGCAAGGTGCGGACGGTAGATGGGGCAGTTCTGTTAGGTTAGGGACGTTATGAAATGTAATGATGGAAAATAAAGGCTATATGCGTATTCAGAGATGAGAAGTACATAGAAATAAGGTTATACCAAAATTTTAAGACTTTTTAAGAGATTGTTAGCAACTCAGGTCTACTCCCTCAGAGTGATCTACGCTACTTTCAGCCGCCATATTGAAAATTTCGATTTGAATTTCAAAAAATGTCATTTGGAATTTTGGTAGAACTTATGTCTCAATTTATTGTGTTGAATTTTGGGCAACTCGCTGTGCCCGTTGATGTGAAACGTCTCATATATACATATGTACAAACCGTAATAATGTTATTGGGTAAAATAAGGAACGTTAACAACTAAACATAAATATTTTATTTATAATTTTTTTTGACTTACGAACCATCAAGATAAACTTAAGGTAAATTTTAATTCGAAATTAGCTTCTTGGATGAAAATTCTGTTCAAAATGATGGAAAGTAAATGATAATTACTAAATTCAAAATATTGTTTCCAATACTTTTAATCCTGCGTCTATTACTTTACTCAATGATATTAAGATCTTTTTTGTTTACCTATTTTTATTGCCAATTTATTTATATTTTGTTATATTACATACCATCAAACTTTATTCTTGGTAGAAACCGTTAATAAAATTAGTTAAGTCGATAAAGCTCTTCATCAACAAGATCGGTAATTCACGGTAACTAACAAAGGATATTTTATACCTAAGCACCTAACCACCAATACAGCAGCTTACCCGACTGCTGCGCCCCCTCACGGTCTGCAGCTTGTCACTTGGGCCGCTTGGGGCAATAACGGTTCAATGGTATGACGGTATGGGTATCAAATCGCCACACTTTGTATACCTATTAGCAGCTATTAATACCTAATACCCTCTGCCAATACACTGCTGTATGTCTGCGGCGCTTCTTTCGATATTGAACCTAATTCCCGTTTAAGTTACTACAGAAATGATCACAATAATTATAAAAATTAGGTATATATAATATAAATTTGTGATAAATTAAAATATAATCGAAAACCCCATAAACCCCGTATCAACGTTATATGCTTACGGCGCTTCCTTACATATAGTACCTAATTTGTCATTCGAGTTACTGTATGATAAAGAAGTAATTAGTATAATTATGGAAATTATAGGTACATTATTTGATCGGTGGACTTATACGGAGGTTGGTACGTCTGCCAAAGCCTGCATTATGCACTGCGTAATATTTGCAGGTGGAAAGGGAACAAGAGCACGGGTGTACATCACTGCGAAGACACGGCCCACGGGATACAATGAATTGGATTCGTTGAACAAGACACGGTGCACGAGATACGAGGTACGAGGCACGAGACACGAGGTGCGGGGTACGCGTCACGAGGAACGGGGCACGAGGCACGAGGCACGGTTACTGTTTGGCGGTAAAAGCGTCACGGTTTTTCATCTTACCGTTTCCCGTGTTCCGTGTTCTGTGTCCCGTGTATCGAATAGTGACACGGTTGGTGCCGTCTAGACAGTGCCATTAAAAATATTTCTGTGATGTATTGCGTTGTGATATATGTACGTGCGAATGTATGAGCGAGGAGACGCGTCGGGAGAGCGAGCGCTGGTAGTCCGAGCGTGAGCGTCGTCACAACTAGCTGCTACAGTTAATGTATATCCTCTTTCTATGTATCTATTGATTATATAACAAACTCTTTATATTTAACATTACATTACCGTGTTCGGTTACTTTGTGGCTGATCAAAACATAACAATTTCTGTATGTTATCGAAACATATGCTAAATCATGTGCTGAATCATGTGATGATGCATGTGTTTAGACACGTGCCCAAACATATGCTAAATCACGTGTTAAAGCATGTACCTGATTACATTACAAAATACGTGATTAAGCTGATCATCCTCGATATGTATTTAGGTACGTAATGAATTATGTGATTCATAACGTGTTTTTTTTCAGTAGGGCAGTTTTTTGAGAAACAATGATAGTAGTGAAGATAAATTTTTATACATTGTTGGGTCAATAGGAAGTGGAAAAAGTTACTTACTTAATCCAATAATTTGTTATTTACATCAAGAAAACATTCTTGTATTACCAGTTGCGTGGTCAGGGATAGCTGCAAATTTATTAATTTCTGGAAGGACATCACATGTCAGTTTTATATTGTCATTAAATGTAACTAATAAAACAACTTGCAAAAGAAAACTTAAAAATCTGTCTATTAAAGAATTCAATTTTTAAAATCAATAGTATATTACATATTTATGAAAAAATATACACCAAAAACGTATTTCATGAAATATTAGAATAAGAAATAATATGCAGCAAGTAAAACGCATGGTAAAATAAAAATAATAATTAGCGGCGAGTACTAAATTCGATGTGCTATAATAACGACATCAGGCATTAAATTTAAAAATATCACGAAACAATGATGAAAATCGGCAGTAAATGCGATATCCGCGCTTTAAAAAATAAGGTGAAAAATCAGGTGCTGTTTTGACATGAGAAATCACCTGATTTCTCATGTGATGAACACTACGGTTTTAATAAATAAAAAAATGTTTGAAACTCGAATTACGTAAGATACAGCGTGACATATATGTGTTACCATCCGGATGATAATACCTAAACAGGGAATCTAAGCAAAGTTATTTACATTATAGCATTTTTTTATTTAGTTAAAAAATTGTTTTCTCACCTGATTTTTTAAAGCAGGGATATGCTATAAGAAAATAATAATAACCGACTGCATGTACAAAATGCGCTGCGCAATATTAATTATTACCGGCAGCCAGTACAGAGTTTGGTGTGATATATCGACTTATATCGTCTAAAATAACAAAATATGCTGTGAAATCTTTTATATATATATATATATATATTAAATAGAGAGTTCTATCCTGTTTGGGCCTTATACTATTTTATAAGTTAGGGGCCTTAAATATCATCAGCGTTTCGTCCCAGATCTGTTTAATGGACTCTTCAGTAAGGCTTAGAATGAAGCAGCAGACCATGCCTTAGACGTTCTGTACACTTGTAGAAATTTTTCATAGCGTATTTTTAGTATTGTCTTTATTATTCTATAGCGTAATTCACATTTGCTGCCGATAATAATTATCCAAAAATTATAAGTCCTAAAAATGTAGGACCCAAAAATTATAAGGTCAAAAAAATATGAGAACAAAAAATTTATACGGCTCAAATAATATAGGACCCAAAAAATTATTAGACTCAAAAAATTATAAGATCCAAAAATTATATTGCCCAAATATTATAAAACTCAAAAATTATAATGTCCAAAGATACGAGATCCAAAAAATTATAATGCGAGAAAAATTGTACGGCTCGAATAAAGTAGGGCCCAAAAATTATAAAGCCCAAAAAAGGTAGGACCGAAAAATTATAAAGCTAGAAAATTTAAAAGCCCCCAATAATGTAGAACCCAAAAAATTGTAAGGTCCATAAAATGTAGGACCGAAAAATTATAAAGCTAGAAAATTTTTAAGGCCCAGAAAATGTAGGACCCAAAAATATACGAGACACAACAATTATAAGTCCATCTTCTTAGGAGTGTAGATCCAACTTTTATCCGACAGAGTCAGAAACTATTCTCCCTTTCATATATATATATGGAATAGCTGTGATAGCTCGCTACGTTCGCACCGTATAAATATACAACGTAACTTTTATTTTTTAAGGAGGTTCTCTTTATACGTAGTAAGTCAAGTACAGAATTCACTAAATTTGACCAGTGCAGTCAGTATATACAGGTATATATTTTGCATGTATAACCTATAGGCAAATGAGATTTATACATGAAATATCTACTCCCTCTTATTTCACAGTTACCCTATGATACTTTAGAAAATTGCTAAAAATTTTAAAAAATTTCTCGATTACTATATAAATAAATCGTAAAGCTGTCATCATCAATCAATTTACAATCGGAAAAAAAAATCTTTCCCATAAGACTACGTGTTAAAAAAGCAATAACAAAAATATTTATTTCTCGGCTTTGAGGTACCCTAGCCTCTCGAAATTTTAACTGGAGCTTCTTCAATCATTTACCTTGCTACATAAAAATTTGTAAGTCATTGACATCATCAATTCAATTATCGAGAGAACTGCCTTAATAAGTAAATCATTATGAGTTTTACGATCCATTACTATAGTATACATGTGAAAATACTTGTAGGTTTATGTGTGTTTATTATAAAGTTAAACATTAAATATATAGTCTTATGTAAAATTGAAAAGTAGATTGTATTTTAATTCTAAATATAAAATTGGTTCTAATTGTACACACACACGCGTGCACGCACATACAAGAAAATATTTTCGTGAAGGGAACAAAGTTGAAAGCTTTGCTCCATTATAGAGGATTTAAGATATGATTTCAGAAATGAATCAGTCAATTTGATAACGTTATCGTTCATGAAAGTGATATTACAGTAATAATAATTCCCGAATAATTCCCGAATTCCCGGGAATCCCACTTATTTTAAATCGTTAACATATTCTTCGAACGAAACGTTATAGCTTGGGCTTTACTTGCATTGAGTCAGTGAGAACAGCGCACGGTCCATCCCGACACTAATTGTGCCGCATCAGGTAGGCGAGCTATGCCCTCCACAAGTTTATCCGCAGGCGTTGGCAGATAAATCTGGAGGTCATGAGTATATAGCATGTGCCTGACGGTTTCCTGATCAAAGATGTAATGGGCATTAACTCAGGCCCCAGGGGCCATTTAACTAAATTTCAATATACGGCATATAAAGTTTCATCTTCATCGATTTCCCGGACTCTTAGGGGAATCCTGGGACTGAGTTAATGCCCATTGTATCAAAATATACGAGAAATCATGGTTGTCTTAAAACCTTTATTACAAGGCCAATATATACTGTAGAGAATATTATAAAAAAGATATCAAAAGTATAGATAATAAGCTTCCGTTTGCATTATTAAACACATTATTAGTACATTTTGTTGATAAATTATGAGCGATCAAAATTTAAGTTAATTTTTGGGCGTTAAATTTAATGTTTATTTGATCTTATATATAATTAAAGTATAAAAATTAAAAGAAATTACACCTACTAGTAGCCAATGATGATCTAAAGTATCTTCAGCGCTAAACCGCAATTCTGGTTGTGCCTGAAGCATATTGGAAATAAGTTCTTTAGCAGATTTTGAAATACCATCCCAATACGGAGAGGGGAATTCATATTGACCACTAAGAATCCGTTCAAACAATTTTTCTTGTTCATTTTCTGTTGATACAAAAGGAGGAAAACCACATAAAAGAATGTACAATATAATACCAGCTGCCCAAACGTCGATCTAGAAAAAGTATAATTATTTAATTAGGCTACATACTAAAAAAAACTTTTTTAATTTAATAGCGTCTAAGAAACTCAAACTCACAACTTCTCGTGTAGATGTACTAACACACACAAACAAACATACACACACGCAATCATCCGCCCACCTGCACAAATATATAAATACACCCACACAAATAATGGGTTTTGGCGGTCACTGAAGCTTTGATTGCTATATGTTTTTATTTACAGTAGTTTTATTCTATAACAAATTTTTTTTTCCCAGATATTTGAACCCACAAAAATTAAAAAAAAAATCGGATAGATAGTAGGTGCATATAGCCAGATCCACCTAAAGAGCATAGCAAGATAAGCATGTGAAATTGACCCTATCATGAATGTCACTCATTAAATTCTATAACTAAAGTTGTTCAGAAATGGTGCTTATTTGCAAAATTTGAGCTCCATAACTTTATTTTTCGTTCTCTTTGTAAGTCACTTACGTACTTGAAAAAATTCAGGATGATGCTCTTTTTTATGGAGGATAAAGCACATATTTTTGAGCAACTCAACGCTCGCTTTAAAATAATTCCTAAAATTTTGATATTGCATATCTTTCAATTTAGGGCAGGGAGACTAAAAAAAAATATTTTTTATTATATTGTGATGAGTTTACACGACATACTCGTCCCTAATTCAAATCTTCGCGCGCACCGCCCAATGCGACCCGTAAGCACTACTCGGCGCCAACCGCGCTAGTCAGAAGGGCGCGCGCATACGCAGGGACAGCAGCCACTAGGCGGCTCACCGTCCCACCGCTCCGACCGACAACATAAGGCGGAGCGCGTCGCAGACTCGGCAGTCTCTCAGAGACGCCTCAGGCTCACCTGTGGTAGACGTCTTTTGGGAGCTCTCGCTCAGGCTCTCCTGTGTGAGAACCCCTCGGGTTACCCCACGTACATGATGACGCTCTCCTCATTCGCGGATCCCCGTCGGGAATATATATATATATATATATATGATGAGGCTGTCCTCACACGCGGACCTTCGAAGTATCTGAGGCTCTCCTCAGACGGTATCCTCCGCGCGTCCGTTGGGTTCCTCCAACCCGTCATACGCATCCGCTAGGGGTCGCCCTAGCGTCCGATGGTACACGCGTAACCAGGCGATTCTGGTCCGTTCCGTTCTACGTGTACCACGTATGGTCCTCGTATCCGTATCCCTACCGTCAAAATTACGTTAGTTTTGTATAATACATTGTAATGTAAGAGTTAGGTTAGTTTCGTGTAATTTATTGTAACGTAAGGTTAGGTTAGAGCGTATTATACTGCGCGCATTATATATAATGACAGTAATAAGCGAATGATAGTTTAAGTAACGAGAGTTATCTTTGGTTTCATTTCAAAAACCCGCCGTACAGCCAGCGCCGGCGGTTTGAGTCTTGTTTAGATCATCGCGGAAGGTCGAATTCAGTTCAGCCATGTCCTATTGAATTTTTGCGATGGAAATGACAGTGCCATAGAGCCACACTGGCTGAGCAACAGGAGGCACCATCTCTAAATCGGTTAGCATCTCAAGGACCCCGTGGAACATACTTAAGAAACGAGAGAGAACGAGTCTGCGCGATACTGTTTGAAGGCCTGAAGTTGTTGCTCTTTACGCAGGGTAAAAATGGGCCAGTACGTCGTGTCATCGGATGAAGATAGATTGGGCACTCTGTATGTTGTTTTCTCATACAACAAGTAAGGCATGACGAAGGTGTAAAATTTCAAAATCTAATCCCTCCACTGGTAGTCACATATGCGCTGATGCCACCAAGGTGAAAAACCAGGCGAGTTGACCAATCTCACTTCCGAGCCGTCATGTATAAGTGACGAGTTGCCGCTTTCTGACCCCCCCCCCCCCCCCCCCTCCCCCCGGCTATGATAGGCTAACCGCCGAACCACGCCCGTGCGATTAGCCTCGCCCTTCTCGCCCCTGACCGAACAAATTACTAAACAGCTCTGCCGCAGCGATAGCCCGCATAGTTCGCTCGAATCCTCGCCGCACGGACCCTCAGTTGATTCTCCAGCTAGCACAATGTACCGGGGCACTACGGAGTGGTTTGCTAACCGGGCCAAGAGCTACCGGGCCAGGTTTAGGATGGAAGTTACTGCCATCAAAAACAAGCTGTCCCAAGTCGAGGCCAATATAAACTCGGTTCACCAGGCCCAAATCGCCACACAGGCTGCAGTCGAGGCGCTCCATACTCGGGTCGACGGTATCGATGCTCAAATTGAGGGGCTGGTCGCTCGCGAAAATAGAATTGTGGCCACCGCCGCGACTTGTCTGTCTTCAGGCGCACGCGATCTCCGGAGCCATGACACCTGTGAGATACTCCTGCCTGGCATCACATGCACGGTTCAGCTCGAAAATCACGAGGTCCTTAAGCGCGTTCTCGGCAAAACGAACATGCCCCCCTCTTCGCGAATCTTGTTGAGTGGCTCCCCGGGAACTCGCGAACTCGTGTGTCGGCGGGTCCGGCACCAGGGACCTCGGCCCCCCACGAGGGCTCATCCTCGAGAACAGACACTAGAGCCATTGTCTTCCGGCTATCCTCGCCCCAAAACCGCGATCTAGTTATCTTGCGCTCGAGCAAGCTGCGAGACCTCTCCTGCGATGCGGTTCTCGGTGATGGCGGTCCCTCACACTTGTTTCTGCGCGCACTGTGGCCACAGCCAGTGCATGCCCTTTTTAACCTAGCACTTGCGGTGCAGAAACGCTTAAATTATGCAAGACCTGTCGTGAGAAATCTGACGGCCTGTATGCGGGCCACTGCTACCAGTCCGCTCATTCCGGGGATGTCCGAGGTGGACTGACTCCTGCTCGACCCCTGCCCAGCCTCAGTTCTGAGTATCGCGCGGCATATGATTTTTGCCGACGATACTCAGATCTTTCACTCGTTTCCGCTTGCAGAACTGCGCGAGGACATCGCTGCGATTACTCGCGATGCGGAGGCCGTAACCGTCTGGGCTGCAGAAAACTGTCTCTCTCTTAACCTAGCGAAGACCAAGGTTATGCTCTTGGGTAGCGAAGCCTTCATTTCTCGCTTGGACCTCGAGAGCATCCTCAAAATAACTATTCGCGAGGTTCCAGTACCTTACGCGTCCCAAATGAAGAATCTTGGTGTCTTGATCACCCCCACTCTCAAATAGGCCCCGCACGTAAACCAAGTTTTGCGGCGGGTGCACTGTTCCGTTAGTTCTCTCAAGCATTACAAGCACGCCCTATCTATTCCCGCGAAGAAGAACCTAGTTGAGAGTCTTATCTTTCCGTAATTTGACTATGCGTGTGCTGTCTATCACGATCTAGACAAAACGCGCAGCACCAAGATTCAGCATGCACTTAATGTGTGTGTGCGCTTCACCAGTGGCTGTTGCCAATTCAAATTAGTAAAGGAGAAAAGTTTATAAGTTCATAAAATCTTTGTGTTCACAAAATTGCTTTGCGGATAGATCCTCCTTTATTTGTTTAAAATCTATAACGACACAAAATAAATGTCATTCTATCAAATAATTTGATCAATAGATCGACCAAGTAAGTAATTAAGTTTGGTATATGAGGATAAATAATAATAGACAACCGAAGGTCGCGGCCACGTGCGTAAGATTCCGAGAACGTAACAATGCGAGAAATGTACAAGTATTGTTGTAACAAGGAGCGAGCGGCTTATTGTAATGTATGCGAAATACACGTAGAATTAAAAAGACGAAATGGAAGAATTGCTCGAGGGCACAAATGCTGTGGGGTTGGGTTGGGTTGGTTTAGATTTTTATATAATATTTATCGGTTCTCATTTGCTCGAGAGCCCTTTAGTGCACGGGAAATCCGTGGCCTAGAAGTTGTATGTTACCGAGTACAAATACTCGGTGCCGTGTTAATCTCATAGGAACCTCAGCTTCCTTGAAGATAAGCGTGCACAGGATCAAGAATCCTGGGGCCGCCAGGCTGCTGGGTGAAGCGGTGAGAGCCGAGAAGTTTTGGTTCGCTAATCAGAAAATTCCTCGCAATTTGAATCGAGAGCGCGAGGCAGCACGCGAGAGAGCGGGGGTAAACAAAGGAAGGGCTCGCGGGACGCTTATAAAAGGGCGAGCGTTATTGTACACCAGTCAGTCGCTCGAGCAGTCCAGCAGAGTAAGGTGCTTATATTTATAAGTTTCTTTTGTTAAATAAATTAATAAATCTCAATTTCCTTATTTTTCCTTTTGAATCCGTAACAGTGGCCATATCCCTTTTCAAGGACATGTCACTCCGCACCGCATTAGCTTAGGGTGTCTCTCTACCGCAAAACGCGGGGAGTACTTCATAGCATCCTTGGCGTTCAACATCTTGGAGTACCACAACCCACCCACCAACTTCACGCGTATGAATGTTGACGTGTGCGTGTGCTCCTCTAGTCGTCTTCCACTTAGAGTCCTCACCTACTCCACGCCGAGGACCGAGGCCATGCAGCGCTCTTTTACAATCACCGCGTCCAACCTCCTCAATCAGCTGGGGCGCCTGGAGTTCGATCCGGATCGTGTGCACGATTTTAAGGAAACTTTTTTGCTCAGCTACAAGCACGCAACCGGGCCGACTGGATGCACCGAGTAAAGACCGAGGGACTTCCAGTGGACGGCTGAGGGGCCCCTTCACCAGTACCTTAGTATTTAAGAGACTGCCTCGCTCGCTTTTTCTATTCTTCTATTCTTTTAAATAATTTTTCTTTTAATCGCAGGCAGTATAATCGGGACAAGGTACTTAAACTCTTCTTTCTATATACTTTTTTAATTTTTCTGAGAGCTGCTTTATTTTACTTTATTTTTTTACTTTTTATACTTACACTTTATATTTTTTATTTTTACTGCATATGTAGCTGCAGAACTAAGAGGCTAGAATTGTTTTTGCCACACAGAGCAATTTTGTTAAGCTTTTTTTTTGTTATTATTGTTATTATTGTTTTTCCTTCCTTCTTCTTCATGTACTCTTATAATGATTTTTGTTTGTGTTACGATTATTTTTAAATTTAATATGAAAAACATACTGTTATACGACTAGGCCATATGGGGTCACACCCCAAGGCCTCAATAAAATTTATGCTACTCTACTCTTTCTCTCTCTCTCTCTCCCTTCCTCTCCCTCACATCATTTTTAATTCCTATGATCTCGAAAGGGAGGCTAACATAGCCTACTGTCGAAGAGTAATGGCCATTTGCGACCCCCCCCCCCCCCCCCCGCAGGCACTGGCAATCTGTAACCCTACAGATCCCAGTAGTAAGTGGACTGGTATGGGGAGTCATAACAAACCGCCGCCATCTTGAATTGGGTCAACGTCGTTTGTCAAGGTCGTTAAGTCCCCCTAGTTTTAAGTGTTTGTTTATATAAACATACAGTAGCTTAATGGGTTGTTTATATAAACAAGTACTTAAGATAAAACTAATTAGTAAAACAGTAACTGTAGGGATTCTGTATACAATAAGGTCATAGATCTCATGCCTCAGAGTTGTACGACATTTTTTTTCAGCATGACAGATGTGGGTATCTTCAAATATTTTTGAATGTAAGTATCAGTTACTGTTTATGTAGATAAAAATTAATTAGTTTTATCTTAAGTACTTTTTATATAAACACTTCATTAAGCTACTGTATATTTATATAAACCTACACTTAAGATTAGAGTAGACTGACGCTCTAACCCTTTTTCAAAATGGCCAGCATGGACCTAATGCCGCGCACCGTGCTAAAGGACAGTTATGGAGTAAATGCTCACATCTGTAGCGTGAAAAAAGGTCGAGCAAATATAGGTCACTGACCTCTCTCACAGCAAACGTGTCCATTGAGACATAGCAGCTAGGTCATAAACACATACTTACATTGAAAAATATTTGAGGATACCCATATAAGTAAGTACTTAATATAAAATTAATTACTTATTTACATAAAAAACAGCAGATGCTATGTCTCAATGGGTAAGTTTGTTGTGAGAGAGGTTGCTGACCTATACTTCGTCGACCTATTTTTTCATGCTACAGATGTGAGTATTTACCCTATAACTGTCCTTTTACCACGCTACACGATACTAAGTTAATGATTTTATCATATGTAAAAAATTTTTATATAAAAAATTTATCTCTATTACTTACGAGATGTAGGTTGTGGAGCGTGAATTTAATTCACCTCCTCTTCTTCCTTGATGTCTATAATCTCCTCTTTAATTTCGTCCACTGGTGCTGGTGGCGAATCCGGTGATTCCATAAAATATTCGCACGGGCACTGAAGATTTCCGCACGAAATACATGCAAATCCGCTGCAACGCGCGCACATGTACCACCGTGCGCGACGCACACGTGACACTTTACAACACACTGCACATTTGTCTCTTAATCCTACACTAAAGAGTGGTCTTTTAGGCCTACTCAATTGTTTTTTTATAAGTTATATATGTTCTCTTACTTCTAAACACTTGCGTTGAATAACTCTGCAACGCTTAAGGCTATCCTCGGCTTTTAAAATTGCGCGCTTCCACCGACGTGTAAGTTTTTTCTCCCGTGCCTTCTCAAACTCAAGAGACGACCACGAATTTTGCCCCATCTTATATCGACAAGATTCGAGCAGAGACTGATGGGAAAGACTCTCAGACGAAGGCTGAGAAAAGAAAAAAGAGAGAGGGAAAAATTTAAAAACACTTGAAAAAAGTGTAGACATTGTGACTCGCACATGGTGGGCAGAAAATTACTCACTCGGATATCCCTTTAGCGCATGTTGACCATTGAAACAGAGGTTCAAGTGTCATAAATGTAATCCGTAAAGAAAACTAAGACGTGTGCTCGAAGCTTTGAATAGAATCGTAAGAGAATACTGCAGGGTATTTTTGAAAAATTATTCCCATTGGTTCTTCAGAGAAAAATTATTTACCTCGAAAGAAAAGCTGTATTGTACGTGAGCCAATGTATGATGGTAGTATATTAGGATCTACTTTAGTCATAAAAATAATTCGTTGTGCATACTACGCTTAGTTTTAAAAACATAGAGGCATAAGAGAAAGATCGCAAACGTAGAAAAAATCGAACCCTTGAAATTACTGTTTTGAAGTATTGTTACATGTGACATTTCTCCCCTTACGCTGGACATAGTCCCTCGACCGTCTTTTTTGCTCAACTTTTAAAACAAGGATTTCATTCTCCCTCTGAAATTACGATTTTCCAAAACGCGTTTCCTTAAGCCGATCATAAAAATAATCCGTCATTGCCGGTAGCCTTTTTCTCATAGTTTTAAAACAACAGTGTGGAAAAAATTTGAGCTCTTGAAATTATACTGTAGCACGTATTTTTAAAGTTTCAGCATTTAAGAAAAAAGCACATATTTTGTACCACATAGTCGCATTGACTGGGTATTTGCGTTTTTCTAGCTACGAGGATCATAAATTTAATCCGTCAATGTCTGGGGATAAGATTTAAAAGAGGAACACATTGTTAAGGTATTTTAAAAAAGGAGCACGTTGATGTGTAAAAAGAACCTACGCTCCTGTAGCATGAAACATACGAGGCACGTATTTAAAATTTTCCCCATTTAAGAATGGCTTGCTTATGCACTGATTGGGGGGTCTATTATATCTACAGACGTCGTAAATATATTCTGTGAAAGCTAGAATCTAAGATTGCAAAACAAAGGTCCTTTTCATATATTAAAGGGAAACAGTTTTGGCTCGATCACTGATAAATATCTTCTACCTATATTTGTATATGAGGCATTACACGTGAAATGTCCAGCGGCCCAAAATAAGCGCGAAATAAGGTACTTTTAAAGTCGCGTAAAAAGAAGGTAAATGTATGTGAAAAAATTTTATCAGGCATGGTTTTTGTAGATTTTGAGACGAGCTTTCCAATGGTACATTTCATTTTCCGGAATTTTCCTATTTTCACGGTGAAAATTCAAAAAGAAAACTTTTTCTTCATTTTTCTCAAAGATGGACCAATTTTATCTTTTTTTAAGTATGTTCAATCGAAAGATGAGGTTTTTTTACATTTAAATAATAAATAAAAAAAAGGGACTTTTTCGTTTTTTTCGAGATAGAGTATCTTAAAGACCGCGCG
>UELU01127154.1:0-15713 GCA_900490025.1 Megastigmus dorsalis
CAATCCAGCTGTCTAATTACCTTGCTGTTGGGATATTTAATGATGGATTTGTGTCAGTATTAAAAATTTTGAGTACCATGGGGATTATAATTGGACCCGCAGCAAGGGCTTATGCCGAACAACGAGACAGCAGCAGGCTATGTGCAGCAGAGCAACGGCAGCATTCCGGTATCAAAAGAGGGACGCACAGCACGCACGAAAGCCGCAGTAGTCCAGCAGGTACTTTTTGTGGAAGAGAAAGGAGAATCGTATGGGCCCGGAATAGCAGATTAGCTAAAGGTATGAAAAATATCCATTTACAGCTATGAAATCAGTATTTAAAACTTTAAACGCGTTTTTCTCGAAACATTTTGTCGACTTGAATCTTTTTGAGATTTGTTCGGCACACGATTTGTCATACCATGACGTAGGATATTTTGGCGCCATTTTTTTATGAAAAAAATCGATCTTTTTTACCATTTAGTTCGATTTCAATATTTTTTCGAAATTTTAGGTCATGGTAGGGAAAATATCTTCTACTTTAAAGGAATATTTTTTTTTTTTCAGGCACTTGGAAGACTGAAATCACTGCAGTTGTGGAGGTACTTTTTTTTGGAGGTCCGGGTGATGAGCAATTACTACCGCAAAAATCTTGATTTTTATTTTAAAAAATTACTTTATCTTTTTTAATGTCAAATAAAAACGTTCTTCAAATTTTAAAAGATTTGCTTCATTAGTTTTTTTTAATTAATTCCCAAAAATCACCTTTTTTTCGAACGGTCACACTGGTGGACCCCCTTAATTGATATAAAATCTTTCATGCCCGGTATTAATCAACTTATATCATCACGTTCATAAAAAAGTTTTATTAAATTTTCAGTTTCAACAGGTAATTCTCTTTCTTTATTTTTGTTCGGCGATGTTAAAATACCATATGCTACCACCAAACTTTGTGCTTTCTTAGCCTCCCACTCAGTGCAACCGAATTCTCTCATTAAATCTCTACGACTCCAAAATTTCGGGGCTAGAGTGAGCAATAAAATTCTTTCTTGTTTAGTCTTTTATTCTAAAACTTTCTCTTTTATTTGATTAAGAACTGCAATTCCTGCTTTGTGATAATCATCTTTACAATTATTTGACTCACTTTTTACTTGAGTTTTAAATTTATAAATTTCTATTTTACATTTCAGACAGATTTTTGCTTCCATAGCTATGCTAGGATACATTTCTCTTAAATATTGTGGTAAGTTCATTAACTTTTCTCTTGCGAGGTGATTTTTAATCCCTAAAGGATTTACACATTTGAATTTGCGAAATGAATCCATACTGACTAAAAACAATGTACTGAATAGAAGAAAACTATTAATTATTGACTGCTGCTTAATGAATATATGAAGTATTGCGAAAAATTCGCGGATGCGATTCAACAAAATTTAGGTTCTCTTATAATTTCGGGTGAAAAAATTCTTGTGGATAATCCCAGTAGCCACCTATCGATTACACCTAATACTTTATAATAACATTACGGCTGCATGCGGCCGCGCGGCCGGCTATAGTCTCGCGACGTGCGCTGGTTTGTCGCTGCGGGTACGTGTTCACGATTTAATTCCTCGAAAATATCAAAAAAGTCCTATCTGGAAAATAGCTATTTCGATGTAAAAAAAAACTGATCTTTCTATGTAGAGTATTAAAAAAAATATTAATAATACTCTTTTCGAGATATAACACGTTTTATGTTTTTTGAAGGTTAAAACGAGAAAATTATTAAAAACAAATGTCAGTACAAGAAAGCTGAGGAGAAAATACATCGAAAACGTATACGAACTTTCATCGATAGATGCATTTTCAAACCGTAGGAACGCTTTCAAAAGGTGACGTTTTGGATGCCCGCTTACCGGCCTGGGAGGTTTGACACGAAACGCCCTATATATATTCTTTATCCGAATATATATATATATATATATATTCAAATGTCTTATTTTCAAAATTTCAGAAATCTATCATGCCGTCCCGTACGTATATATATGCAGAGTGTTCAAAAAGTATGGATACTGCATGATTTCCTGAAAACCATGAGTCATAGAAAAAAAATGTTGAAAACAGAGGTTTAGGATTTTATCTGGCTAACTGACGGTGACCTTGTATTTGACATTGACCTTGAAGGTCAAGTTTATTTTTTTCAATGAGACCCTATATTTTTGACATCCGAAATGAATAGAGCGGAAAATTTTATATTCAGATATGTTCTTCTTGGCCATTTAAATAATTTTACCTTTGATGATCATGGTAAAGGTCAAATAAAAGGGATAGTATAATTATTCGAAAAGTAATGATAGAAGAGAAGAAGCAAAACAACTGGTTAATTGACTTTTTCCTTAGCTATCTGACGGTGATCTTGGATTTGACCTTGACCCTAAACTTCAAGGTCATTTGAAGTTTAAGTCTATTTTTCAATGACACCGAATATTTTTGACCCTGGAAAGGAATATTGCAGAAAATATTTCTTAAAGTTTAAATTTGGCGACAAACCTATATCAAAATCAGTGATCACGAAGAGCCTTTAGTGCAAATTTTTGGACAGATTCATGAAGTTCGAATAGCCAAGCGCTATATTGGTTCGCGTTTATGAATATCTCGAATGTGTCCGTTAATCCATATCATTGACTTCTTGAATCTTCAAATGTAATTTTTTACGTAAATCCAAGGAAAAGTTATTTCTTTGTTCAAAACATATTGCAACAAAACAGCCTTATGATTTGAATCAATTTTCTATGAGTCTTTCATTTTCATGAGACCGTTAAGTTTTTCGAGAAAAAATACATGTTTTGCTTCTAAGGAAAAAATCATATACATCAATAAGAATATTTGATAGGATTTTTCAATTATCGTAATGTTTTGCTATTCTGATTTTAATAATAAAATATATACAATGTGTACCGGAAAATATTGTGTATGTAAAATTGCTTTAAATTTTTATGAATCTTAGTAGAGCAATAATTTTAATTTCTGCAATTTTTCTTATTCAACTTATTTTGTTCCATTAGTATAAAGGTAAATTTCATAATTATTAGAAAATCTTTTTTTGGATAATTTTTCTATTTTAATTTATTTTCAACTTACGTCGCGCTATTGCGCAATGGGTCGAAATGAATCGACTGTTTGGCCCTTTTAAGATTACTTCTCCAAAGGAGAGAGAAGTAGAATTGACAGGATGGATCGCTGTGTCTTCCTAGGCTTCTAGATAGTAAGAAACCCTTGTAATTTTAAGAGTTTCCCACAATTGCCCAGTAAGTTACAAAGCAGTCGTTAATGATAGGTTAGGAGGAAGTTTGGAAAACCTACTCTAGGGGTTTTAGCACAAAAAGCGCAAGATTTTCCGGAAAGTAATATTGAGTATTGTAACTGCTTGTGAAAGAGAGAAAGATATGTGAAATTATGATTAAAAACTTACTTTTATTGAAGTTGCACAAAATTTCTCTTATTATTACACTTTTTTAGATAGACACTTGTCACTGGCACAGAGTTCGAATTTAGAAAGATGGCTGCTGTAGTGGCTGGATGGCTGCTGAGAAGTTCGAATGGCTGCTGAGAAGTTCTAATGTAGAAGTTCGAGTTCGAAGGTAGAGGCTTTAATGTAGAGGTTCGAGTTCCGAGGTAGAAATTCAGGTGGCTGCTGAGAAGTTCAGATGTAGAAGTTCGTATCATTACTGACTGGAGCACGATGCTGGAATTCGGAATTCGGAGTTAGAAGTTCGAGTGTGACTGACTGCTGGAGTTCGAAATTCGGAGTTTGTAGAAATTGAATATTTCGAGTTCCGGAGTCGGACTCCGAAATCTCTACTGAATGCTGCAGCGCGACGCACATGCTTTTAAAGGCAATGACCCGCCTAATTTTCCGTAGGCGTATGTAGGTCAAGGTAGGAGGATGTCATTGGTGATTGGTTGATGAGTTTCATTGGACAACCCTCTGATGAGTAGTGGGGCAGTTCGAGACTACCGAGTTCTCGATGGGTGATAGGTTTTCCCTAACTCATTAGGTTTTTGTCCGGCGCTGATTTTTATGGTCCAAGCGCATGTGCGACGGACTAACTGGTTTTCCCAAACTCATTAGGTGCTGTTCTGTGTTGGCCCAGTCGTTTGCGAGGCAGACGTTGGATTTTATTGTGTTGGGATAATTATACGTAATATTAGGTATATGTGTATATTGGATAGGACGACTAATAATTGGGTTTTCCCGGAGTGAGGATACGTAATATTAGGTTTATGTGTAATGATATAGTGGATACTTGGAATACATGAGTTTAAGAATAAAAGTGAATGAAAAGAAAATCCTATGGTTTTCATAGGATGTTACATTCAGTTAATTTAGTTTTTTATTTTGATATTTGATTAACCGCTTGAATATTATTTTTACAAAAAGCACAATGTTGCGACTTACTGAGCGAGAACGAATAAGTATTCTTATGACGATAGGTTACGGTGATAAAGAGGGATCGTTTAAAGATTTTCAGATTTTATTTAATTTTATTTAATACGGATTCCAGAAAGAAATGGACCAATTTAAAAGATGACTGTTAAGAAAACCCTTGATCGCTTCAATTTAATCAGTAGTGTGAAAGATCTTCCTAAATCAGGTCGACCCGCCGCAGCTACGAATGAAGAGAATCAGTTGAATGTTGCACTATCGGTCCCCGAAGATCCTCATAGCTCAGTCAGAAAATTACATCAACAACATAATCTGAGCATTCGTTCGGTTCACAATATTTGGAAAAAGAAACTTAATTTCCATCCATTTAAAGTAACATTAGTGTATAAACTTAATGAAGATGATCCAGATAGACGTATCGAGTTCTGTGAAAAGACTATGGACCTAATAATTGCTGATGAGAATTTTCCAAGACTTATTGTTTTTTCTGACGAAGCTGCATTTGAATTAAACAGTAATGTGAATAGGCATAATATGAGGTACTGGAGTGATGATAATCCACACTGGATGATTGGTAGCCGAGCAACTCAAGACCCTCAAAAAATAAACGATTGGGTAGGTATCATTAATAACAGAATTGTTGGACCGTTTTTTATTGAGGCGAATCTTAATGCTGAAAAGTATGAGACAATGTTCAGAAACGATATTGTCCCTGCTTCAGAAAATTGTAGGCAATGATTTTCAAAATACCTAGTTTCAGCAGGATGGTGCTGGTCCTCATTATGGACTTACCGAGTCACCCATCCAGTACTCTGTCCTCCAAATACCCCCATGAAAAGAAAGCAATCGGGGTCTCCTTGACCATTCGATCTCGCCTATTCGCTCTATCCATTTTGCAGGGAACGCGTTATTCAAGAATGCTCGAACTTTGTCTTGTATTAACTGGCTGGGCAAATTGCCAACCTTACCTTGACCGGCTACAATGGGCAAGAACGTAACTGAATGTAAAATTTTCCGCCCTATTCATTTCTGATATCAAAAATATAGAGTCTCATTGATAAAAATAAACTTGACCTTCAAATGCCCTTGGAACTTAGGGACAAGGTCAAATACAAGGTCGCCTTCAGTTAGTCAGGGAAAAATCCTAAACCTTTGTTTTCAACATTTTTCTCTACGACTCATGGTTTTCAGGAAATCATGCCGTATCCATAGTTTTTGAATACCCTGTATATACAAGACGAGCTTTATGAAACGGAACAAAGCTCTGCCCAAAGTTCATGTTGATGGATTTTAGTGATTTTGGGCTTAAAATGATCCGTATTGATCCCCCTTTATAGGTTCGTGTGGCCTTTTAGATAATTTCAAAATAGCTGTTCAAAATGACGGCCGGTAACCAGAGTTCGAATAAAAAAACTAGAAAGAAAAAATTGTCGTTCGATTTGATTGGTTTTTTACTCAAATTGTTGGTATTTGACGTCTCCAAAAAGTTGGATAGGTAGGTTGGATCCAACATGGTGCATCTAAGATGGCGGCGAAAACCTCGAAATCGTAGAAATTTAAAAAAGTCAGCAGATCAATGCCCAATTTGGTTTACGGGGTTGGGTTAAGGTCACTGATTACGGACCCAGGGTCTTTTTGACCTGATCAGGTCATTCTTAAGGTCATTTCAAGGTCAAAATGAGAAAAAACACTAAAGCGGGGATAACCGCCATATCTATATGTTTTTGGGGTCGCTTATTGTGAATCCAGGGTCCATTTGTCGTCCATTTCGGGGGCGGGAACATCAGTTCAATACTCGTAAAATAAATAGACCCGAATTCAGATTCAGCAATCCGAAAAACGTTTAGGTTTGCCGGTTGTCCCCGTTTCAGTATTTTTTTCTCATTTTGACGTTGAAATGACCTTGATCCTGACCTTATTAGGTCAAACGGACCTCGGATTCGAATTCAGCGACCTCAAGAACATATAGATATGATGCTTATCCTCGCTATAGTGTTTTTTCTCATTTCGACCTTGAAATAACCTTGACCATAACCTGATGAGGTCAAACAGACCCTCGATTCGTAATCAGCGACCTGAAAAACCTCCGTAAATCAAATTTGGCATTAATCTGCTGACTTCTTTTAAAGTTTTAGCCGCCATCTTAGATCTACCATGTTGGAATTCACTAACCTACCTATCCAACTTTTTAGAGACGTCAAATATTTTTACAAGTTTTTTGATTCGAACTCTCGATTTTTCTCTGGTTACCGACCGCCATTTTGAGCCGGCATTTCGAAATTTTCTAAAAGGCCACACGAACGCATAAAGAGGGATCAATATGGAATATTTTATGCCCAAGGACACTAAAATCCATCAATATGAATTTGGGGTGGAGCTTTGATCCGCTTGACAAAACACGTTCTTTGTATATAAATACATTCGAGTGTCTCGCGATCTAAAATACCCAACTAAAATTCAGTTGATTTTACCTCGCGATTTTGGACGAAAACCAGGAAGATATACAGCGCGTAGAAATATCCAGCTGGATATCCAGGTAGAAATATCCAGCTGAGTATCCAGGTAGAAATATTCAGCTGGGTATCTAGGTAGACTTCATGTAATAATTTTAATATACACCTTTTATTAAAAGGTAGACTAGGTCACTATATATTTATGGGTAATTTTATGCTGACGGGAGAGTTTTAAAATTACTGCAACTTTGGGACAACATCGTATTCCATGTACAAAATATGGCCCCAAATTTGAAGTCACCTAATTGCAAGGGTATAATTACTATAAAGCACCAAATAGAAATGGAATTTTTTTAAATTGTTAAATCTTTGTGATATTTTATCTCAGTTTTCTGATAAAATCATAAGAATAGTAAATACAAAAGTTGTTGCATTTTACCTGAAGAACATGTCTGAATTTTTTCAGTATTTTTAGTGAAGGTCTATGATTGATCGATATAGCACCTTCGTATACATAAAAATGTAATTCTCATCGAACTCAAAGAGTCTAATATCTGCAGTACTTTATAACAAGTCATTTTTATCAATTTATATACTACAGGACCCGGTACTAATATTGCGGGAAATGGTTCCCGGTTAAAATTACTGAAAATAGAGTATAATATAGTTCATGACTTCGTGAACAAAGTCCAATAATGTTCAATTTTCGAGAGACAGACGGTCAAACCTTTGTTTTTACACTGCACAGTATATCTATATAAAATCTTTTAACCTTTAATATATCGAAAACTATCCATTTTTGGACTTTGTTCAGGAAGTCATGATCTATATTATACTCTATTTTCAGCAATTTTAACCGGGAACCATTTCCCATAAGGCTAATGCGCGGCCCTTTTAATTAATACTGTACTTTCATGCTAACAATTTTTGCACATGATAAGCAATAATATTATCTGTGCATATAAATATGAAATCTCACTATTATCTTCAGCATTATTTATCAAAATATACAACTCACTATCCGCTATTAGTTATTAGTTTAATTTCAAGTCACATACGACTAATCATCTGAAAAAAATCAATTATATTGAAATTTTGCTTATATCACTGATCTACGGAAGTGCTCATAAAGCTTAATAACCAGTTTAATATAAATATCTGGTTACAATTATTCAAAGAATAGTTTACTGGATCCGATATTATTATCAATTTCCTCACTCTCTGTTATTTATTAGAGTCACATTCAATGTAACATTTCAAAAAAATATTAATTTTAAAATCTTGAGTTTATCACAGTTCAAAGTAAGTAGATCACCTAGAGTTTTATAACAATTTTATTAATATTAACATCTTCTATTTATATTTATTCTGATAAATACTTCACTACTAAAATGGCAAGCATTTGTCAATTCAAAAAGATTCCATTCTTGGTCTATCTTAAATACCTTATAGTAATAATTTTTGACTTTCACGTTCGCGTGGAATCACTCATATATAAATGTATATTACTATCTAGGATGTTTTTCTGGAACTGCTTATGTATCTAGTTCGAAAAATTCACCGTGTCCCAGAAAAAAACGATTAGATACATAAGAAGTCTCAAAAAACCATCATAGGTAAATGTATATGTATATATAGAAAATCGCAACTGTTTTTTTATTTATTGGAGGGAACTTTTCGTGCCGTCCTGTACAGGCCCGACTGCGGTTTTAGACGCAGTGCAGCTCACTCGGTCTCTCCTGTTTTTCTTGGTGTATTTGATATATTCTTAACTCTTACCTTAAGTTCTGTAGATTCTTTCTCTTTCAGATATCGATTTGTCTTTTAATTTTTTTTGTTTAGTATATATATATGATCTTCCTTCTTTTGAGTAGTTTGTGGGATTTATCGAAATTAATTCTCCTATATATCTCAATTGGCTTGATTTATTATTATTTTTGTTACTTCCTTCAATTTTTGGTCGATATGTATATATGGTCTTCTTTCTTTTGGGGTATTTGTTTGATATATTTGTTAAATGAAACGCTCTCTTTCTAGTTTAATTCTCTGCGTTTTTATTCACTTGATCGTTGGGTTTTAAGATTCAATTCCGTTTAAGGTACAAGATCTGTCAATAGTGCAATTCAATGCACAAAACTCGTCAAAACTTCACGGCTCTTTGGCCGGCTCAAGCCGCACTGCTGCCTAGAAAAATGCAGCCCGGCTCAATGGGTCGGTATAGGGATGGCCTGTCCCCCCGCTCCACCGAGTCCGGCCCCAGTTTTCCAGCGTTGAACAAGAGCAGTTCTCCCACTCAACTTCGCTCTCTCCATGCCCAAATCCCTGAGCTTGCACTTTCTTTGATAGTGAGGCATAGCTGTACGTGTAGGTTTAAATGTTATTGTTCATGAGATTTTTAAGTTTTAAACAGGTGAGGTTTAATGGTCTGGATATTCTTTTTAATTGTTTATTTTTGATTTATTTTGGGGAAAATGTTGTATTTTAATTTTTACGTTTATTCGGTGGTTTGCGTGCATCAATGAATGCGAGAGAGATTCGAGCATTCCTATGTAATTAGTAAATAACTGTATGGTTATGTAAATCGTGATTGTTGTGGATAAAGTCATAAATATATTTTAATTATATTTCTCTCTCGCACTCATTGGTGTGAGTTTTAGGTGTTAAAAGTCGTACGGCGGCTGCCGAGCTCAAGTTGGTATTTGCTGAGTTCGCGTTTTGTTATCCTGTTGGGTCGAGCGTTTTGTCGCGTACACGTGTTTTAAAGTAAGAGTTATTAGTTTTTATTCCCTAGTAATTTTCCGTTGCTTTTGGTTAGGTGACTTTCGGTTTTTAGATAGTTGATTATTGTTAATAAAATTACTAAATATATTTTCATTAAACATTGAATGATTTTTAGATAAAAAAAAGAATTTTAAAATTGCGTATCGTAACACCCTCCCCTTCTTAGAATGTTGGTCGCCCCGATGAACGCGGTCAGCATAAAAACGAGGAGAGAACGAAACGAGTTCGGTCGAGTCGTTGAGCAGTAGTATACAGATTAATATGCGTTTCGCTATGACAGTAGTTTCGGGGTGGCATATACATATGGTTTCGCAAAGTACAAGGTTGTTCGTGGTGATATGGGGTTATTTTCTTTCTTCTTTTGTAGGTGGTAGATGACGGTGTATGTCGGTGGTGTTAAGGTGATGGTGACAGCTGTTGTGTTGATCGTGGCGTGAGGTTGGTCGCGTGCTGGTGTAGGAGCATGACACTGTATGTCATGGTGGTTTGATGGTCTGCCATCTGAGGCTATCCGGGCTGTTGTTGAATGAATTTCTTTGTCTCGACCTAAACAGACAAAGAGCATAGAGTGTATGTTTTCGAGGTGTAATGAGGTATGGTAGTGATGATGGGATGTGTTGGTTTGTGGTTTCGATAATGGGAATGAATGATCTATTGAGAACGATACAGCGTACCGATCGCGAATTTGCTACTGATGTGCCCCTTTGTGATCGTTCGTACGACTCTTTGTGGTGCGTGCCGTGATCGTGGTCATCGTACCACAGGGTGTAGTCTCGTTTTGGTTTTGATATTTATTGATTTATGCCGGTGACTGATTGGTGCTGTCGTTGTAGGTAATGTGTCGATCCTTGTTGATGTGGCATGCTGTGGTTTGTACCGAGCTAACGAGATATTTTTTCTATTTTTTTTTTGTTTTCGTGAGGTACCTGGAACTTGTCTTGTGTGATTAGTTGGTGGTTAGTGTTAGTGGGGTAGTTCCGATGTAGTGTTAATATAAGTGTTAGGTATGGTATCAGCCTAATTTTGCATAGGTCATCATGCACCATGAGGATAGGAAGGGTGGTGAGTCGTGTTTTCCGCATGAATTCGGAAGTGGTTCGAGATAGAATTGGAAGACTGATGCTGGGTGAAGGTACGCTGGTATTGAGGAATAGAAATTCAGTGATTTTGTGTTTAACTTTGTGAGAGAACATTTATTGACTATAGCTAAAGAAAAAGTAGTTACATGTAGTTGGTGGTTTCGATATTGGGTTTCATAAACATAGTATTACAATTAAATTTTCCTTACATGTCTATTTTAATGCTAGAGAATTGGTTATTTTTATTAGTGTTGTTTTTTTTTTGTTTGGTGGTTTGGTATGTAGGTCCTATAGATCGGTGGTTTCCTCTGGTGGTGGTGTTGTGGTTTCGATGGCCCATAAAAAATATTTGGGGTCGTGTGCCAGTGCGTGGGGTAGCACGTCCACTCCGAATTCTCCTTCTAGTGCTGGTGGTGATAGTGGAGCGGGTTCCTCTTCGTTGGATGTAGGTGGTTCATGGCGTATCGTCGGCCGTTGGTACCGACAGATCTCTAAGTGAGAAGAGAAGTCTGGTGAGCTCACCAGCATTCCGCACGCATAGTAGGCGATCTTCAGTGGGCCTGAATATCCTACCAGTACCCGCGGGATGATTGGTCGTGGCTTGTACTCCTTAGGTAGTTGGTCAAGGGCTAGTTCCACACTTCTTGGGTGAAGAAGCACACGAACACGGTGTGTCCGCTCTTCGCTCGGATCGGTCTGATGTACTCGACCACTCCGAAATTAATCATATCCGCGTACTCTTGCACCTTGGTTTTGTTGGGTGGGAGGAGAACGTGGATCCTCCGTCCGGATTCGTCCTCCATGACCCATGTGTTCGTCCGTTCGGGAGCCTGGGACGGCCTAGGTTTTGTTGTGGCCGTCATCCTTGTTCCTTGTGGCGGTTGGTGTGTGGTTGTGGTTTTGGTTTCTGGTGCTGATGGTGTCGCGGTGGTCTTGTTGTGGTTCTTTAGGTGGTGGATAAGTTGGTTTATGTTTTTCGTGTCAGTCTTGATTTTAACAACGGAGACTAGCACTCCGTTGATGTCGGTCAGTAGCTGGGCCGACGTGATCGGAACCAGTTCGCCGAGTTGAGAGGTGATCCTCCCCAAGTTGGTGGTTTTTTATTTTATGAGTAAACCCAGAGGGTCGTCGGGGCATAGGATTACTCTTTGAATTTCGTCCATGGTGGTTGTGGTTTCTGTGGAGGAATTGATAAGTTAATGGTTATTCATATTGGTGATTGGGTTATAAGAGGTTTCCGTACGTCTTTTGTAGGGTCTACCCTCATTAAGGTGAGGTAATCATGAGTTCTTCGATTTCCGTGGTCGTAGCTGTCATGCTGTTACCCTCCCCTTCTTAAAAAAAGTTTATCGTCCCGATAATGCGGGAAGCACTGTCTCGAGGGGGATCCGTCCTTTCAGTAGTTAAGTTCTGGTACTTGTTGGGGTAGGTTGTATGTTTCGTCAGAAGCTGTCTGCTGTGTCGTATCGTTAGGTTGGGAATTGTCTCTACTGGGAACTATCGGTCTTTATTTGTCCATGTTTATTACCGTGGAATTGGGCTCATGTTTGTTCCTTGTTCCGTAAAATTTCGACGGGGTTAATCCGAGGCTTCTGTTCTGGGATGAGCAATTTTTAGTTTGTTCATGTGTTTTCTTACTGTTTTTCCATTTGGTAGTTGGAGAACGACATGGCTCCGTCCTAGAATTTCTATGATTTTTAAGTGTTTATTATAGTATCTGTCGGATTTACGGTTTCGGAGTTTATTTAGGATGTACGCGTAATCGCCAATTTTCGCGTTTAGGGGTTATGCTTTTTTATCATAACGTTCTTTTGATTTGAGTTTTGCTTTAATTTGGCTTTGGCCGGCCTGTACGCGCATCTCGTCTAGGCGTAAGATCAAATCGCGTAGGTAGGTGTTGTAGGTCCTTAATTTTTCGTCGCTAGGGATGTGCGTAGGGAATCGCGCGACACGTCCGAATACTAGTTCGAATGGAGTAAATTTAGGTGCTAAAAGTCGTACGGCGGCTGCCGAGCTCAAGTTGGTATTTGATGAATTTGCGTTTTGTTATCCTGTTGGGTCGAGCGTTTTGTCGCGAACACGTGTTTTAAAGTAAGAGTTATTAGTTTTTATTCCCTAGTAATTTTCCGTTGCTTTTGGTCGGGTGACTTTCGGTTTTTAGATAGTTGATTATTCTTAAATTAAATTACTAAATATATTTTCATTAAACATTAAATGATTTTTAGATAAAAAAAAGAATTTTAAAATTGCGTATCGTAACACATGCAACAAAAATTATCGTTATAATAATGGAAGTTGGCGAGCAGAGCAAGCAGGATTTTAGTATATATATATATATGGCCCAAAACGCGTAAACCGGATCACCTTTCTTTTCAAAATTCAGCGCAATGGATCGAGTGGTTTAGGTCTTAAAATTTTTGTTAATGTATAATCTTTTGAATGCCGTATGGTAGTTTTTAAAAACCAAGATGAGGGCTCCAATATGTAGCTTAGAAGGCGAAAATATTACTGAGTGTTTCGGTATAGCTCACATTTTTTATTCAAATTTCATAAAAATAAGTTTATAATAATTTTAATAGTCATATACTATATCCAGCTAAATTTTTTAAATTATTACTGGTCACCACCTCCGCCTCCTCGCTTTGCTCAGAGTCCAAAAAATAGATCTATATGATTTTTTTTACTGCATAATTATTTTAGAGCAATTGGAAAAAAGTTTTTTGTATTTGCTATGTGAAAGTAAACGTTTACAAAATGTTTCAAAATTCTATGACCATGCGACCTAACCTTAAAAAATGAAAAAAGTCAGTTTTGACGCTCTACTCTTCATTGAACGCTTTACATGTCAGACTCATAAATTCCAATCATTTTTATTAAAATATTATATATCTAATCGAAAAAATAAAATTTGGGTTAGTCGAGTAGGTTTAATCAAAATTATGCTACTTACATGACTAACCCAAGTTTTATTTTTTCGATTAAATATATAAGATATGGTATATCTATGTATTTATATGTTCAACAAATTGCAGTTTTTGATTTAATTTAAACCTTGATGTCAAGGTTGTTACCCAATGTTTTAAAGCTTGCACTACTTTGTCTCTCACTCGCACTCGCGGATCCTTACGGGAGCACCCCCGCTAGGTGCTTCTCTCACTCGCACGCGGCGATTAGCTAAATTAACCGCGTATGCCCGTTCGTTGCTCGCGAAGGCGCGTAATATCGCGTTTGGCAACAATTACGCTTCATAATATATATTGTAACGGGGTATAATTTAATAAAAATAAGGAGTCGGATCTCCCGACGCCGAGAGTGCGAGGCGAGCGCCGTAACCACTGGGCCATTATCGCACTGCCCTCGACTCGGCATCACATCCTACCGACAACTCCATGCCGGTATTATAGGCATCTGCCATTCTCCAACGACTAGCTCCTTGCAAATCCGCTGCCCGTTATAATATATATATATATATATATGTGTGTGTGTGTGTGTGTGTGTGAGGGGTAAAGAAGGGAGGATGAGGGGGGATTAGAGGGGTTTAGAGGATTTTTGTGTGAGAACGATCGGGGCGAGGATGGGGGGCAGCGGGTGAGGAGGGGGTGAGGGGACTTAGTCGAACTTAGTCGTAAAATGGTGTCTTGCACATATACAATATAGAAAGATTATAATAGCTAATTATCTTTATATAAATAATTTTAAAATTAGTTTAGACGGAATATTATTTATCATCTTCAATTTCGGTTCCACGAGATTCTTCGTATTATATACAGGGCCCTCAAAAATTATCGGACTCCCCCCCTCTAATTTTTTAATCAACTACATAAGCAAAAAAAATTCCAATGGTGACTCTGAATTGACCTTGGATGTGTTCTTCAATATTATTTTCAGGTCAACTTTGAAATTTAAAATTGAAACACCTTTTTGGCTCCGGAATGGGAAAGAGCACAACATCCTACGTTCAAATGTGTATTCACTCGTAGGGTCAAATGGTCCCTATGTGATAATTAGGGTTCAAAATATTTCAGTCAAGTCAAGGTTACATTCTTCGGGGAACTGACTGATTAAGGTCAGATATGTGGTGTGCCCGGCCGGTTTACGCGAGGCACTAGTGAAAAAATGAAGTTGATTTTCAAATAACCTTGATGGGCACGTTCAATGCCAAAATGACGGTCGGAGGGGGAGGGGTTCTGATACTTTTTGAAGAGCCTGTATAAATTATCATTATCATAAAATACAATCTTTAATGTAACTATGTTTATATGTATTGAATAAAATTAATGCCTGTAACACACCCAAGTGTTATAAAATAAAAGCAAATAATAGATTGAAAAATAACCAATATAAAATAAATAATTTAAGATAATTTAAAATAACTTAATTATGAATTATTAATAAATTAAATAATTACTAATAAATCGCTCGCACTTTACTCGCAAAAATAATATTATGCGATTAAAACTTAAAGAAATTATTGTAATATATGAAAGCGAAACAATACAATAGCATATCAATGAGTGCGAGAGAGAAGAACGCGATCGCCAGATGTGCGATTCGCACACACACGCGCGCACACAAACAAGATGTTCGCGCTAATCAAGCGAACACATAGCCGAAGAAGCCACACGGACGAGGAGAGAGGGAAATCGCCAGATGTCCGATTCACAAGAAGAATATAAAAGCGCGATCAAACTCGGACTCGACACCACTCTTGTATCAGCTTTCCTCTCTTAAGACATCGATCATTTAATTTAATATCCCGCTTTTCATTTTCCCTATACCTTCAAGGCTCTGCCGATTAGTTGGACGCTTATTGCAAGCACCAACGAACCCGTGCAGAGTAGATATTACAAGGGGATCTGTACTTCGCGGCTGGCGCGGAGAGCATTGCGTTCTCCGGCGAACCCGCTGTGCTTTAAGTAGCACTGTACGCTAGTAAAGCGAGTAAGCATTGCGCTTCTCGCCAAACCTAGCGTACAGAAGTACAAACAATAATTC
>UELU01127159.1:0-18863 GCA_900490025.1 Megastigmus dorsalis
ACCTACGGCTCCGACTATGGTTGGCATGCAGCGTGCGCACTCAGTTGCCCTTTCTGCTTCTACAGCCCATCTCCGCTCCGTGCAATTTTACAGGTACTCACGCATTTGTTCAGCATTCATAACACTCGCATACATGCCACACACTCATTCGTGGAAGTGCAACTCCCGTAAGCCCATCACCCGGCTAGCAGTGAAGCCAGCCTTCGGCAAGGTTCGGTCAGTAGATGGGCCTGTTGATCTATTAGTTGATATAAAAATAATAATAATGTTGTTCATGTTTTATTAAGTAAAGAATAAGTTACTCACCACGTATGGTCATTCAAAATATACCACTTGCATGTAAAAGTAATATTATCTAATGTTTTTCGAATAGTTGCTGATTTGACCCTCAAGTATCGCTTGTACATCCTTAAATTTCGTGAAAGTCAATATATTATCACATTTATATGATGTATAAATGTCTTCGACACGTAGGCCTGGTCAGGTGATCAGCTACATTTCCCTTTCGATCGGCTCGTGATTTTTGTAATTTTTTTAAATAGTAATGGCAATAATAATGCCAAAATACTAATGTGGTCTAAAATACAAACAAGAATATCAAAAAATCGCAATAATAATAAGCATTGAAAAAACAATTTAACTAATCTTGTTTTCCAACCTACAATTATTCTGTAAAATGTCTTTTATTTTTTTATCTTCTTTAGTTTTTGAATATTTGCAAATTTTCTTTGCAATCGTCGGCCAATTCCTTATGAATAGATCTTCGGGTTTTTTAAATTCCAATAAAAAGTCTTCTTGAAGCTACAAATAAAAACCTTTATTACTTTACTTGAAATAATTCTATTTATAAAATAATTATAATAATATTACTTATATTAGAGAGAAAAACATACCAGAGAATAGCCAAGGGGATGTAGGAGACCTGGAGATGTTGTTATTATTGTTTATCTCCGAGTCTTTAAAAAAATCTAATTTTGCTTTTTGCCCACCCTTACGAAAATCGGCTGCAGCTTTTTCGCGAAAAAAAACTACACAATAACAGTTGTGCTTGAATAAAATTTATTACTACGGATATCATCCGGTACAAGTAAAAAAATAATTGGAAACAATAAAATATTAAAATTACCACACCTTATACAAAATCATCATTCACCTAAATCACACAGTAACGTAGCAAAAGAGAACAGAGAATTAGAGTCGGTGAAACGGAAACATTTTTCACGATCATTAATAACTCTTTAAGGTGTTCGCCTCTTTTTTCATTCGCTTTATTGAATTCTGCACCACAAGCTGCATCAGAAATTTTTCCAGCTTTGAGTTGCCTCCAAATCCATCATATGCAATTGAAGTATCTTTTGCTCGAGAATTCTGAAATAATAAATTTTTCAATTAATTACACCCTTAGACTACCTTCTATATATCTTTTATGTATAGTTTCTATAAGTATTTTATATTGTTTTATAAATTATATCTACCTTTAACACTGTATCTGATTTCTTAGACGAAATCATGGTTCAAATCAGCTGATTATCACCTGAAAATCATACACAATCAAACAACTTATATAGTGATTGCTTTGGACTTAATTTTGATTTATTGATCAGGCTGACCAAATTAATGTAAAAAGATTGTAAGACGATAAAAATATATTATTAGATTTATAATCTTTTAATTAGTTTTCTTAAAAAAAATGAAAATTAAGAAGTTTAAAAATATTCGTTGCGATTAATAAATTTATTTTATCAACAAAAAAAATATATGAGTAATAATCTCAAAACATAATTCAAGTTTCGACACTTGACCAAATTAATGTAAAAGATTGTAATACCGATAAAAATATATTATTAGATTTATAATCTTTTAATTAGTTTTCTTAAAAAAAAAATGAAAATTAAGGTTAAAAATATTTGTTGAAATTAATAAATTTATTCCATCAATAATATAAATGTATGAGTAATAATCTCAAAAAATAATTCAAGTTAATAAAAAGATTGTGACACCTGTCACTAAATCAATAACAATTTCTAGTACAATTTCTAACACATTAATAAAATACATTTAAAATAAATAGTTAAGATAAATTTAAATAATAAGATAATAATATTTACGAGCGTTGCGTATACTGTTTTAGCGCGGTTATTGTTCTTATAATTTCAATTAGCGTAGAGTATAAAATCTCTAATGTAGTATTTTGCAATAACATAATTGCAATAATCGTTAAACAAATCATTATCAATTAAAACGATAAAATAAATAGAACGCATGAAATGCGAATATATACGCGCGCACACATACAACCGCGCTACACGCGAATTACGCGTATACGTGCGAATCAAACTACCTATCCCCACCAAGCAGCATCAAGGATGATCATCGAAGAGAGGGGGAACCCGATCAAATCGCCGCCTCAGCTATAAAAGCGGCGCATCACGCATCAATCACTCAGACGATCCTCAGAGCATGTAGCGAGAACAGCGTACAATAAATCTATTTTAACGATATTTAAACACTTTTCTCTCTAGCTCGTAAGCTGTCCAAGGTATAGGGGCCATTACGTCCGTCATGCCAGCAGATAGTTAAGAGCCGTCTCACCCTGGTCCTCCCTATGAAGGCCTTTCTGCCCCACTACGTGGCTGAAAGGAGGTAGTACGGGAACGACAAAACTTGTCATACTTCACCCCATTGCGCGGTGAAGTACTCACCAGGAAACCCAACATTCTTACCTTCCTTCCTCTCCCGAAATCAAAGCGAAGCGACGCAGTATCCCCATTAAGTGGATACTGATTAGCGGAGCGAAGATTGCCCCCTTTCCTCTAGCGGGTATCTAACTCTTAGGTAGCCGAGACGACAGATCGCTCAATGCGTAGCATCTGATCTCTCTCACAAGGCTCCTAAGTAATAGGGTGGGAATAATATTTTAATATCGCGCATTGAATCGGGTCCGAAAACCCAGGCAAGGAGACTTTTTCCATCTCGCTTGCCGGAAAAGCAGTGGCGGCACTCTGGCACATCACAACATTGGCACCCGAAAATGGACTCGATTTATATGATAACCGCGATAAATCGGGATATAAAGGAGCGAAATTGGATTTTTCAAATTAAAAATGATTCCGCCATTCCATAATGGCATTTTTGAGAGTCATACGGACACGCGTTTCGCGTTAATAGACGCGCATCTCGACGACGTGGATATGGCAAATGATTGGATGGGAAGAGAAATGATCCAATTAAAAAACGTTACGGAAAATCATTCAACAAATATTGAAGATTTAAAAACGCAAGTAGAATTTCAAACAAAATGCCAAAATTTAAAGGATTGGACTACGAGCGTCCTATGAAATTTTTATCAGATCTCGAAAATTATATCACTTTAACTAAGCCAAATGATGAAGAATTAATATGCGTGATTTCTCAACATCGTTACAAGATTCTGCCCAAGAATGGTGGTTTTTGCAGTAGGGAGATATTCATGATTACGACGAATTCGTAGTACATTTCAAAGAAAGATACTGGAACACTACGATCCAGCGAAATAATAATCGCAAAATCGAGTTCAATGAATATCGCCCAGGCGACATAATGAATAGAGTGAACTACGCGACTTATATATTTGGTTTAGCGAAAGAATTAGATATAAATTACGAGGAGCCTGAACTAATCGGCAAAATAATAGGGCACTTTGGTCGGGAAATTCGATTAAACTTGATTTCACAGCAAATCAAAACGAAAAGAGAACTATTTCGCCCACTAGCCGAATATGGCGCTGACGAAGTAAAAAATAAGAAATCAGAGTACGTACAAAATTTATACAAACAGAATCAATCTAAACATGAAAATAATAATCAAAATAAAGTTCCTTATAATCAAAAATTTTCAGAAAAATTTTCGAGAAACGATTATAAGGGGGGCACCGAAACTAAACAAATAAACGCCTTACAAAAAACACACACAAATAAAAAATCAAATTTTTACAACTACACGGGAAACTCGAAAGGAAATAAAGGAGAAGAAATCCCAAAAACTCGTTTTAAACAATATAAAAGGGAAAATAATTATCGACGAAAAGACGATATAATAGTAGATCCAAGAGAGTTAAACGAAGAAGCTGAGCTCGACAAACTATTATTGGAAGTCAATCAGGAATCGGAAAACTAACTTCAGTCGTAGATAGCAAAATTTCATGTAATCCGAAATCGTGCAAAAATAATTTGCAGATAGCATCGATATCTGAGGATCCGCGTGAAAAGATGAGACACGATATTGAACTAAAAGGGATAAATATCGATATAATTAAATGTCCGGAAATTAAAATCCAAATTGAAGGAATTGATGTGAACGCATTAATCGACACCTGGAGCGAGATGACGTGTATTTCGGAAAATTTTTACAATAACAATATAGAAAGGCTGCAAAATCGACCGAAATTACCTATAAGCGGGAAAATTATAAAAGGGGCAACAGGATCAAAATCTGCAAGATTAAAAATGCAAATGTTATTAGAAATAAGAATCGGAAAGGCAAAAATAAACTTGGTATATATTATCGTTCCAAAACTAATAAAAGAGTGTATAATTGGATACGATACATTAAAATCTTTACAAATGTTAATCGATACTCGGTCTAACGAAATTAATTTAATAATTAATAAACAAGACGAGAGATTTCCGTATATAGGCGTAGGCATAAATTCAAAAGAATATGCATCAATGCGCATACAAATTAATGAAAACCTCGGAAAAGAAGGGTTTGAATATATCGATAATCGCGAAAAAGAAAGCAAACTTATCGATGGTAGTTATGAGTACTCGTATGCTATCTCCAAAAGTGAGATACACGAGAAAATAAACTCTTACCAAAACATTAATTTAATACAAAAAGGAAAATTAATCGATTTACTTGAAAAATATAAAATTATATTTGAAAAAAAAACCGGGTTTATTAATAAATTACGAATATACATTAAAATTAAAGGATAAAATTCTGTTCTTTACAAAGCCATACCCGATATCTCTAGCATATAGAGAAAAAGTCAAAGCAGAAATAGATAAAATACGCCAATTAGGAATTATTCGACGATCTTGCAGCCCATATATTAACCCGATCGTAATAGTAAAGAAAAAAGATGGATCGGTACGTCTTTGCTTAGACGCGAGAAAGTTAAATGAAAAATTAATCAGCGATTAAGATGCGCCTCCAGGTGTCGAAGAAATTTTTGCACGTTGCCAAAACAAAAATTGCATGACTACGTTTGATTTAACAAGCAGTTTTTGGCAAATTCCTTTAGCCGAAGAAAGCCGAAAATACACCGCTTTTATATGCGACAATCGGGTATACGAATTTAACGTATCAGCATTCGGGATAAAAACAAGTAGCGCGGCTTTAATTCGTGGACTAGATGAAGCTATCTACGACTTACACATTTTTTTAATAACGTTTATTGATGACTTACTTATCGTTTCCGAAAATTTTGATCAGCATTTAGATCATTTGACACAACTGTTTCAACGATTACTTAAACGCAATTTAAGATTGAATTTAAAAAAATCCAATTTCGTTCGAAACGAAGTACATTTTTTGGGACATATTATATCCGCAAAAGGATTAAGCCCAGAACCAGATAAAAGAACTTCAATAAAAAACTTTCAAAGACCGCGAAATATAAAAGAATTACAAGCATTCCTTGGCTTCGTTAATTTTTACACAAAATTTGTAAATAATTATTCAGAACACATAGTGCCATTAATTAATTTATTAAAGAAAAATAAAAATTATAAATGGGAAGAAATTCATCAAAAGGCTTTTGAAAATGTAAAAGAACTTTTTGATGAAAATATTATTTTGAAATTCGCGAATCCTAGTCAACCGTACATATTAACTACAGACACAAGCGATTTCGCTATTGCAGCTGTATTATCGCAAAGAAATAAGGACGGCGACGAGGAAATAATAACTTTCATCAGTAGAACACTCAAGGGCAGCGAAAATTCGTATTTCACAACAGAGAAAGAGATGCTAGCCATTGTGTGGGCTATTAAACGACTAGATACATATTTGAGGGGGGCGAATAAAATTATAATACGCACTGATCATGAAGCGCTTACTTTTCTTAAAACTTGTAAATTTAATAACGCGCGCTTGAGACGCTGGAATTTATCGTTACAAGACTACAATATAGATACAGAGTATTTACCGGGAAAAAAGAATTTTGTAGCGGATTATTTAAGTAGATTAAAAAACGAAAATTTCTAAAGAAAAAGCGATGACGAGATAAATATAGCAACAATGTTATCGATTCCATCGAATCGCGATTTAAACGGACTCTTTAAAAATTTCAAAATGTCACAAATTAATGACGCATACTGCTCAAATATTCTATCAAAAATAAATGAGAATAATGACGTAGTTAAAAGAAGATTCGTTATTAAAAACGAGTTATTATGTAAATTAAACTCAAAAAATTATAAAGTAATTTTGCCTGAAAACATAGTAAAACTATTAATAAAAGATCTACATGAAAGATACGGACATGTCGGTCCACGCAAAATTTATTTATTGATTATGGAAGCATTTTTTGCGCCGAAGCTACGCAAGACTGTACAGCTTACACTAAAAACCTGCGATACATGTCAGCGCATGAAATATTCAACTATTAAATATAGAGAAAAAATGTAACCGATATTAGTCAATTCGCCTGGCGAATTACTATCAATTGATTTTTACGGCCCTCTGCCGACTTCAATTGCGGGAGTAAAATATATTTTAACAAAAAATGATGTTTTTTCAAAGGTTGTTGTATTGTATACAATTAAAAAAGCAACAACAATTACAGTTGTGCGAAAATTGAACAATCATTATTTCGAAAATTATGGAAAACCGAAATCCATTATAACTGACCATGGTACACAATTTACTACCAAAAAATGGTTAGACAAATTAAATGAACTAGATATAAAGCCTATATTCTCATCGGTGCGTCATCCGCAGAGAAATATTATAGAAAGAGTGCATCGTGACTTAGGAAGATTTTTCCGTACTATGGTAGGCGAAAAGCATACTTCTTGGGTAAAATATATAAAATTAATTCAGACAATTTTTAATGAAACACATCACGAAACGACTGGAAGTATACCAGTCGAATTACATTTAAATATAAAACCAAAACGTTTTTGGGAAAAACATTTAAATTTACCATCAATAAAAAATGAAACAATAGACAGAAAAATTTTCCTAGCTCGTGAAAAATGCACAGAAAATTAATAAAGCGAGCGAATAAACAAAATACGAATCAGAATCATGCAGCATATCAAATCGGCGAATACGTATTGGTAAAATCGAACTACGTATCAGACGCAATTGAAAATAAAATAGCGAAATTTTTTTAAGTCTATGAAGGACCATATATAATAAAAGATAAAGTAAACATTGATACATATCTATTATACGATGAAGTGACAAAAAAAACTAGAGGAAAATTTCATATCTCAAACCTTATTATAAATAATTAATAAATAATTAAGATAACAATAAATTAAATTTGTTATAAATCGAATAATAGAAATGTATATAGAATATAATGTAACATAATTGAAGATGAAACTGTATAATATATGAATTAGAAATCAAAAATGAAAAAAAAGAAACCATAATACCACGCGCAAGCGAATTATTCACCGAGACTACCTTTGAGGACACTCGGCATGATTTAGAGGGCGCGAAAAATCTAATAGGACCAAGGGTATAAATAGGAATCAAATCAGTGCTCGCAAAACTCCAGAGTAAGCAGCAGCTATCTATTCCAAAATCTATATTCAAAATGCCATCAATCTCGACGCAGACTGAGGTGTTCGGCAAGTGTCACGCGGCGACTCAGACGGGCGAAGGAGTTAAGTGGACGCGACTTGATATAAAGTGCAAGCGCACAGTAAAACCAAGTGGCAAGACGTGGTTACCTGGCCAGGGCAGTTACAACAAAGGGAGCAGCACACAAACGGGCAAAAACCAATTCCTTCGATCAAGGAAGGCGATCAGTGAAGAGATGAAGATTTTGGAAGAAAAAATCCAAAAAATACAGCAGGAGATAAAAAACCAGGAGGCCCAAATTCAACAAAAAAGCATGGCAGAAACTCAACCAAAACCATCTGAAGTGGAAGCCGAGGAAAAAGTCGAGGCGAGGATCATACCCGAGGAGTATCGGAGCCTCCTGAATGAAGTGGAAGTCATGGCAGAAGAGCCAGTGGATCAAGAGGTAAGGCAAATTTTACAAGAGTGGTCCGACGTACTTCCAGAAAATTTAATTGAAGAGCTTGAGGAGCTAGAAAACTGGGCCGCAGAATTGTAAATAGTTTTGTACATATAAATAAACCATTATGGTTCCTTTTTTTTATGATGTGTGATATTACACGAACATTAATTGGTTTTGGCTAAAAAATATGTCTTTTTATAACTTGTTTTATGTTCAATGCAATTTAATTAAAAAATAAAACTAAACTAAAAATGATCCTTCACTCGGATCCATATTTAACTCCAAAATTTCATTCATAGTTTTTTTATTTAATATCTCTGTGCAATCTTCTTCGAAAATCTTTAAACGTTGTTGATCGAGCCACCAGATCACACAATATTATTATACAATGGCCTTCTAACATCTATTGTAACATCTATATCCAGTTAATTATCACTTTATTGCTGTACATCTTCTGTTATAATAATTTATTCTGATAACTCTTTGGTGTTGAATGAGTTTTTTCATCCGATGATTGATTTAGTCTGATCGTTGTTCATATTTATAATAATATTAGGAGCGATAATAGCTGTTGACTTATTAGTACCTGTAATATAAGGTTCGGAATCTTTTTCGAAAAGACTAGCAATTGTTCCAACTAGATGCGTTGGTATAGCAGCCGAAGTGCTAACAGGCACTTCATTTATAAAATTTACTTCTGATGCACTGTTTTCTATGATTGCAGGTGTCTCCTTAACTTCTTTATTATTTTGAAATTCGTCGCTTGTTCTAGCAGCAGCTTTGGCTTTAATACAACTGCCAATAACAAAACATATTTTTCTAACTTTCATGATTGTTATGTACTTTCTTGACCGACGACGACTGAGATATGAGTGAGTGCGGCTGGTACTACTTATTACAGCAGTCAGCAGTTCGCAATACTCGCCTACTATACAAACTTGTCCAACTTTCGTGAACGGTGAAACATACACCCTGTATTGCGAACTGCTGTAGTAAGTAATACCAGCCGCACTCACTCATATCTCAGTCGTCGTCGGTCGAGAAAGTACATAACAATCATGAAGGTTAGAAAAATATGTTTTGTTATTAGCATTTTTAGATTTTTAGATTTAGATCAAAATTGGTTACTCTTCACTGACTAATTTAAATAACTATATACTACACATATTTACTTTGTACATATTTACTTTGTCTTAAATTATTCAGAAATGTTTAAAATATACATTTCAACTTTACTTTTAACGATCTTAATGTTTTTGGCATCGATATTGAACTATAATCAAAATTTTAATGAATTCTCTCGTAAAAGCCCATGTATAAAGTGCGTTACTTTGACATCGTTTTTTTCAAAAACTGTATTGTGAACCGTTTCAAAATTTTACAGTATCTTTTTTATACATTTAATTTTAGATTAAAATAAGTTTGAAAAGTTTTTTATTATTGCTACTTCACTATCCACCCTCCTTAAATGCTATAGAAGCATTAGAATCATCCTTGAGAAAACAGTTAATATGTAAGAATTTAAATCAATTGATTTACTCAAGAATTTAAAATAAAATATTTAAAAAACAATAACTAAGTAAAACAACAGCCCAATCCTGATGTTGATGATCCAATTTATTTAAATTTTTACCATTTCGTGTATAGTCGTGTTTAGTCGTTACGAAAAGGAGGACGCCAGTAGCGGCCCATGGTCAAACTTGGCATGAATCCTATAAAATCGACTTCAGCACAAAGAATCCTTAAACTCTGAAGTATTTGAATAAAAAATGTCTTCTCTATGAAGTGGGAAATATAAAAAAAGTGATTTTTTCTAATTTTTAATACTAGATGTCGGATGAAATGAGTTTTTCACTTATTTTAACAAAATTGACTTGAATTTTTTTTATATTTGCGCGCATTTCCCCCGATTAAATTTTATTCCAATATTAATATTTTGATCAGCTCTAAAGAATAAAAGAACCGACCAGCACAATAATAACAATAAGAATGATAGATGAGAACATATATATGTATATACACTTATGTGCAATTACAAAAGGCAAAAGAAAACTGACTATCTGTACTGATATTGTCTATAGCTACTTTATACGCTTGTTTTAAGAACTTTTGTGTAAATTTGTGTAAGGTTACTCTAACAATTTCAGAATCTTCAAAGCCATATTTAGATTGGGGATGCTTTAAAAACTTTTAAAACTTCTCAACGATAACTTTTTTTTTAGAGAGAGAGAGAGAGAGAGAGTTAGTAAGTTTGTTACTTATTTTTATAGTGTTTTTTTTTAATAACAAAAAGTTTTTTTTTTCACATATTCTCATTATTCCTACTTCACTACCCAACCTCCTTAAATGCTATAGAAGCATTAGAAAATCCTTGAGAAAACAGTTAATATGTAAGAATATATAACAATTGATTTACGCAATAATTTAAAAAAAAATTTAAAAAACAATAACTAAGTAAAACAACAGCACCAATATTTTTTTTTAACCAACGTTTCGACCATCTCGTGTATCGAGACCACCATACCATGTAGTCATCTTCCGGGCTATACAAGTAATTATATACATATTTACAATATAGTAATTGTGACATCGAATTTTCATTTATAAAGAAGAACTCGCCACAATATTCTTATAAAAGCAGTGCAGGTTTAAAAAACTGTGTTAAGTAAAATTGTGAATTGTCACAACCTATAAACTTTATAAAAAACATAATTTTAATAACACGAAGGATGAGCATTGCTATACAGATTCAATTTAAAATTTATTTACCATAAAAAGCTCTTTTGAAAAAGTCCTTTTCAATGAAGTTTAAATAATGCATCTCAAAAAGAGATGTAAGTCAAAGTCAGATTGTGCTAAGTTTGAACTCAAGGTTGCGAAAATTTAAATCGAACCAGCACAGCAATAACAATAAGAATTAAGATAGAAGAAAACATACATATATATACACTTATGTAGAATTAAAAAAGGCAAAAGGAAACTGACTATTTGTACTAATATTGTCTATTGCTACTTTATATTCTTGTTTTAAGAACTTTTATGTGTGTAAATATGTAACATACTTAATTATAAGTATAAAATTTAATTTAATGTATTGTATTTACAGTAAGGTTTAGAGTTGATAATACACTTATCACTTCACTGCCGTTAGCTTCTTTTACCGAATTAAATTTTTATAAATGTATAAAAATATATAAAAAAAACGAGAACAAATAAAGCTAAAGCCTCGACTGCAGCTTCAACGATTTTCTGGCCCTTCCGTAACCGCGTGCGAACTGAGACTAAGAGAATCGGTATATTTCCTATTAAACTTCATAATATTTTGCTTTCCAATTTATAGCCTTATTGTGCGAATTTAAATACTTCCACTTTAATCCTCTCCCGGGCCTTGCGATAATTACACGACAATGCATCTGAACACTAACAATAGATGTGTAGTCCAGGCGCCCGCGCCAGAGAAAAAAGGCCGTTTTGCATTTAAATGTAATCTGATATGTTAGGATGTCTATTGGATATTCAAGGGAACATTCAAGGGAACATTGTTTAAGAAATGCATAAACATTAAAAATTCAAAAATTTTGCGGTATTTTACTATTATCTCGGATACTGTTGGTCTGAGCGAAAAAATCTTTTTGTATCTAAGAATTGTTAAAATATTTCGTAATTAAATATTTTTCAAATATATTAAGAGACTTTCGAAAATCTGATTCAAGCCCTGATATCATTCTTAATACAATTTCTACTCGGGATTCTGAGATGATATCGTGTAAAAAACAGTTTGACCAAGAAATACATAAATTAAAATTGCAATTTAATTAATAAGATAACAAAAACGTTTAAAATTGTTATAAAGGATATAGTTTAATAGCATTTATTAAACTTCTTGTTAAAACTATAAAATAACATTTGCTTTTTCGAAAATATCGTATCATATATGAGGAAATCCATCGTAGTTTTAACGTTTAAAAAACTTCGATATTATCATTAGTTTAAATTACTTTTTATATCAACAATACGTTTTTTCTTCATAGTTTACACAATAGAAAGTACGTATTCTATAGATCATCGCTGTTCATGTTATGAGCAGCGACTAAAAGTATAATTAGTCGTAAAAATCATAGAAAATGATAACTTTTATTTTGTGACTTGCGCATATATATTTCACTGTTATTTATTTCATGATAACGCCGTTTTGAAAAATGTTCAAAATATTATTGTAAAAACTAGTTTTTACATTAATATTTTCATATTTCATAAGACCGATCATGTGCCCTGTGAGTGTAAAAAATGGGAAGCACAGATAAATGTGTGACTAACTTTTTTCAAAAGATTAATATTTGAAAAGTTAATGTTTTCATGTAAGCACCGTGAACTAATTCGACTGACTCAGTTAATGGTGTCATAGTATACATAAAAAAACTTGCATAATTTATCATCCTTGCTAAACTGTCATTCAAACAGTGAAAAACTAATTTAGATAAACAACGTGATGATGCTACTTGTAATAAAATATTTTCAATTTAAAATCACGTAGATGCATTTATTATCGCAAATATTTTTTTGCAATCATGTATTTCCTTATAAAAAAATGTATTTTAATTTTTTTTGTTTAAATATTCAAGTATTTTTCCAATTTTACACTGCTTTCGAGATAAATATAATATTACAATGTATTTTCAAATGCAAAGGTACGTACACGGAGAAAAATATTTCATGAAAAAGTACAATAAAATTCAAGAAAAATTACAATGTTGGTATACGAAAATGGAGACAGACTTGATTTCTAGTAAAAATTGCTAGACAACATAGTAAAATCAAAGTTAAGCAAATAATAATACGTATGTTATGAAAATTTACCATATACTATAGTAATTTTTAGCTTTTTTCTGTATTAATATTTTCTTTTTTTTCGAGGGAGCCTCTAAAATAAATATTTATTTAAAAGAGAGTTTATTTTAGAAGTTTGATCTGACTTCTTTTTTGAATTACTTTTAAACATTTATAATTCACATTTTTAATAAATTCCAAACATTTATTTTATCGCATTACTTCTGTACATATAATATATAACTTCGCTCGCCTACTTTATACCCTAAAAACATATCCTAACACTATATTAAACGCTAACGCAATTACAATATCGCAACCACTATATTGATGTATATGATAGAGATAATCCAAATCGGTCTTATATAGTAACCGGCCTCTTTTCTTGACACTTGCGAGTTTGAGAAGCGCCATCTAGTAATAAAAATTATCATAACCAATAGTAACGTAGTGGTTGATCGTCTAAAAAGTGCGCGAATTTTAAATGATTAATGAAATTTATTATGAATATAGGCTTACATATTACTGCGAGCCACATAAAGAATTCATATCATACGTATGAAAAATGACTTTATATGTAGTCCGTAATATGTCAAAATAAATCACTAATGCGAATAAAACGAAAGAATTTTCTCAGAATGCGCGATATATGCCGGCAATACACGAATAATGTGCTCAAGTAAAACAAAACAATGTCGCGATGAAGCAAGTCAACACAGCAGGTCACGTGACGTTCCACTACACCATGATAGCAGCTTCATCTTATTCTCTCTCTCTCTCCCTCCGCGTTCCCCACCTAGGTTAAAACTCTCTCTCGTTCCCACAACGCTTATTTCTTTTCGATTAATTATCTCGGAACTTTACACTCATCGGAAACGAGTTAAAAATCGTTTCCGATGCAAAATTTTACGCTCTTTCGTTTCGTGTAAACCATTTTGCCGCGGACTAAGCCGTTCTCGAGATATAAGTACATAAAATTTTCCATCGCGGTTTTCGCATTCTATACAATAGTATTACCACCGACATCTATACATTCGCGAGAGAGTTAGTCAATTTTTACTATGTTTTCTAATAAAATTTGTGAAAACACAAAGTATTATTTAAAAGGGTTATAATTTGCTATATTATATAGTAAAATTTTAATATGAATTTGAGTAATATTTAAACTAATTTTGATTAAAATATTACAAAACCATGTTTCATTTTTTATGCTTACCATTTTACTATATAATATTATAATTTTTAATACCATCTGAGTTAAAGTTTTCTACAGATATAGCAATTATGTTATATAAATCAAGTCTGTCCCTTGATTACTGCGGAACATAGTAATTCTTCATCGAACATTTTTCTCCGTGTATGAAAATATATAAATAATATTAATTATTTATGAAATAATAAAAACATAATTAAAAATATTATATTTCGAAAGTATTTGAAAATACAAATACAATGAAACGTCAAGCATGAGAATCCATCAAACCGTTTTTAATTAAACTACAGAGAGTAGGCCTCAACTCGAAAAATGTTCAAATTTTGAATAGTGAAGAAGAAAAGTATGTTACGGCAAATAATTTTGAATAAGCATTTATAGTTGATTGTTTAATTCAATGTATACATATACATAGTAAATGATATCCGAGCCTATCTAATGTTTCCCAAATCCATAAAATACGTCATAAAATAATTGACAAGGTTGAACAGCCACATACGAATCCACCCATTCAAACGAAACCATCATCATTCTTCCCAACATCCTTATAAAACGACAGCCTCTCGGTTGTCACGCATACGCGCATCTCGCACTGCATTATTTATGAAAAGTCTGGTCGCGGCCTTGTCAACTAATCCTAAGCGTCCCGAATGTGAGATGAAGCATTACACTTGCGCTCCTCTCTCTCCATTTATCCGCATCGCGTAGGCGTGGGACAGAGATGACGAGGAAGCGACACAGGAGGCCTAAGCGCGATGAACCTCTTGCGAACGTTCGACAGACTAAAAGTCTGCGGCGAATGATTTTGTTGTAAAGTATTTATAAAAGTGACTTGGGCGGATTTAATAAATATGTACCTTTAAATAAACAATGACTTATAAGAAAACCAAAACCAATGTTTTTTACTCATCGATTCAATACTTCTACGAATTCATAGTATTTAAATATAAAGTATTTGCCTCTTAATCTTAGTCGTAAAAGAGTTTTTGAGAAGTTTACGTAATAACTATAAATACATTCAAAAACAGTAATTAATGCAAAAACATGCTACGATGAACAGCAATTATCCATAGAATTTAAATGGGATTATTGATGAATTTTAGCGCCTTTTTGTAAAAATAAAAATAATTTTTAGATCCGGAAAATCAATTCTGAATAAAGATTTATTTATTATAGAGAGATTCTCAAATTAAATAGAATTTTTTAACATGTTGTATCTTACTACTGACCGAAATATTTTGTAAAGATGTACATATTATGTAGTCGTTTTTATACCATCCATCATCATTTATTTAATTAAACAAAAACGGTTGAACGGTTAAAAAATATTTCAGGAGTTGTTGATCGTAAATAACCAAGCAATTATATTTCAATAAAGTATAGAACAACAATGTCATATTGAGAAACGTTGGCTGATTTGTAATCCGCCATGACCTCTTTAACATTTCTAAAATAAAATAAATGCTATTAACTTATATTGAAGTTACATTAATTGTTGATTCTTCAATATCATTGATTACCATATTGCCATCGGGGGCGCTACCGCGCCCCTTGATAATTAAATGCAAATTCGTTGAATCAAATACATATTTATAAATGATATATACAAAAATAACATTTATTATATAGTAGGAAAATATTTTCTGATTTTATATCAACCCTGAAATTAAAGCATATTCGACGTGGTTAACAAGTCTAAAAGACCCTGGTAAAAAATTAATCGGGTTCTACCCAGTTCTTAACCAGCTCTTGAAAACTAGTTAATTTCTATTTGAAGAACTCGGTTATAGATATTCCGCTTGCTGACAACGGCATACCGGGAAAAACTAGGCGAAAACCCTGCTAATGTAAAAAGGGTGGTAAATATAAATTTCGTAAATGAAAAACGTTGTATATTATTTCTTTTATGACGTATGTTAAAAAAAACTGTCACTGAATCTAATGTCTATAGGTGTGGAATTCGGTCATACTCGATGTCATGTGTATAACGTCACTGACGATAATGCCTAGGTGTGGAATCTACTCGTGATCGACGTTTAGTTCTATAGCGTTGCCGATGATAATGTTCAGATTGTGCGCTCTGCAGTTGTTTGTGTCTAGGTATGGAAATTGGTCGCACTCGATGTCTAGGTGTGTAGGGTCGATGATGATGTCTAAGTAGTGCGCTCCGGAGCTTTTCCTGTAAAAATACGACTAAGAATAAGAGGCAAACTATTTCTCGAAAAGATTTAACAATTTATATTTAAATACTATGAGTTAAAGTATTGAGCTGATGCGTGAAAACCATTGGTTTTGGTTTTCTTATAAGTCATTCGTTTATTTAAAGGTACATATTTATTAAATCTGCCCAAGTCACTTTTACAAAAACTTTACAACAAAAACATTCTCCGTAGGCTTTTAGTCTTTTGAACGTTAGCAAGCAACACTTTTTCTGAAACATATTATGATAGCATGGAACCGTCTACATATTATGAAAGCATGGAAAGTATTTACTACATAGGATTGGGCTCAACTTGCAAAATGTTATATTTTGATAATTGAATGAAAAAGTATGAAACCCTAAACGTTGTTAACTATATTCGGCCATATTCTCCTTAAATCAGTATATGTCAGTTCCAATATTAACTAATGAGAAATAGTTTTCAATATATTTTAGGATGCCCTTGTATACCAAATTGTGGAAAGAGGTTTATCGCACTTAGGCCTCCTGTGTAATGCTTCATCTCACATTTGGGACGCTTAGGATTAGTTGATAAGGCCGCGATCAGACTTTTCATAAATAATGCAGTGCGAGATGCGCGTATGCGTGACAACCGAGAGGCTGTCGTTTTATAAGGATGTTGGCTAGAACGATGACGGTTGCGGTTGAATGGGTGGATTCGTATTGGCTGTTCAACTTTGTCGATGATTTTATGACGTATTTTATGGATTTGGGGAACATTAGATAGGCTCGGGTATCATTTACTATGTACATTGAATTAAACAATCAACTATAAATGCTTTTACTGCTTAAGTATTTTATCAACGAAGAAACTTTTTATCGGTGACAATTTTTTCTTTTCCATAAGAACTTGGAGAAGCATACTTACCGATATTCGCCATTACATACTTTTTTTCTTCACTATTCAAAATTTGAACATTTTTCGAGTTGAGGCCTATTCTCTGTAGTCCACAGTTTAATTAAAAATGTATTTTTTTTAAATTATCTTTTTAATATCTGATAAATAATTAATATTATTTATATATTTTCATTACTTGATGAAATTAATGATTACATGGATTTCTTTTCAATTATTTCTTCTAACAGAATAATAAAAGCTCTATCATGATTAAAAATGTATGAAAGAAGTATATTTTGCTATTAATGCGATTTTATTAGCAAAAAATTAAAAAATTCGGTGTATAAATGTAATCTATGTAACTTAGAAATTTCTAAACGAATTTTCAACAAACCATATTTTATTATTGTCAATCATTTTCTTAAGATAGAAGATAGAAGTATATATATTACGAGTTCTTTTATTAATTTTTTTTTTGACAATTTGATAACTTAAAATCTAATTTGTTTTGTATATCTTTAACACTTATACAGAGTGCATAAAATATATTCGAAATAGTAAATAAATTTTAAAGTAATGCATGAAAAGTACTTGTATATTAATTACAAATAGTAAACAATTATTATTAGTGAGGAAGTTGATATAAAATTTAGAGAATGGATTTGAAATTTTAATAACTGAAATTGCAAAGTTATATATAAAGATTTTTTGCGTATAAATTCATGGGTTATTATTAAAAATGCAAGTTTCAACAATTATGTTATTATTACTTACTTTATTTATAAATTATATATTACGTATAAATATAGTGGAAGAAATAATGTTTGAGGAAATCAAGTTGCCATTGAATTAACAGCGGATTCTTTTATTAATGCAATTATCAACTATTTTCTCGCTATTCTTGAAATGCCATTTTCTTAATTATACCGTTATTTGGCGCATCTCCTCACCCCACTAAGCATAGACATGACTTTCGCCCATTAGCAAATATTTTACATCGTACACCATCCGGTGCGGTAGTTCCGCACCTCTGCTGACAATTCATAAGATCAGAAGGACCGCATAGTTGAAACTCATCTGATGGCAAATGATTCAAGTTATCAAAATATATGCGTTGTTATTAACATGAATCTATAATTGTATAGTAATATTTATTATTTCTAATTTTCATAAAAACTAAAATGAAAACTAAGAAAAAAATCGATGAGCAGAAAAGAAACAGGGAAAAATTGTCTTACAAAAATTACCAGACTTTCTAGTAAAGGAGGTCTATTTACGTTAAATGGGTAAAATTTATTAATCGCGTTCTCTTTCAACTATAAATATTATACTAAATGTTAGTAATATCGTTTTCTTTTAATTGATATTAGCAATATGCAGTAAATATACACAATAATACGAATTTCCGATACTGCATAGTGTATCATATAATTTCTTTTCCTAAACTGCAAGTCTGTCCACAATTAATTAATAATAAGTTACTTGTCAGAACCTTTTTAGAATCTTTCTGAGACAATTTCTC
>UELU01127187.1:0-13549 GCA_900490025.1 Megastigmus dorsalis
CCTCGGAGCGGTGCTGATATAAACCGTAGGCGAGGACGAGAAAGTCCTAGAATTCGCCAGCAGAACTCTCTCACCAGCTGAGAGAAACTACAGCGTGACAGAGAGAGAATGCTTGGCTGTGGTCTGGGCAATTAAGAAATTCCGACCTTACATCGAAGGTTACCACTTCAAAGTGGTAACGGACCATAGCTGCCTAAGATGGCTCAGTTCGATGAAGAATCCAACGAGCAGGCTAGCAAGATGGGCTCTAGAACTACAAGGGCATAGCTTCGATGTAGAGCATCGGAAAGGATCATTGAACCTGGTCCCAGATGCACTATCGAGGATGTTCGAGGAAGAAGAGCCAGCTATAAGCGCGCTGGCGTGGTCAGAAGGCGCAAAGGACTACTGGTATCTCGAACAGGCCAGAAAGACCAGAGAAGAGCCTCGTGAGCATCCTCGATGGAAACTAGTAGGCGGAAACCTCTACCTTCACCGCCAAGACCCAGACACGGAAGGCGTCATCGAAGAAGATGACGCCTGGAAACTGATCGTGCCAAAAGAACATCGGCACGATATCATGCGTGAATGTCACGATGAACCGACGGCCGGACACCTAGGGCGAGAAAAGACCTTCGACAGAGTCGCGAGGTATTATTTCTGGCCCAAGTTCTACGAAGACGTCCGAAACTACGTCCGGAAGTGCCAGATTTTCCAACAGTGGAAAGTAGAGCAGAAACTCCCACTCGGCCTGATGGGCAGGCGAATAGTGGAGAAACCGTGGCAAGTAGTGGCAGGAGACATCATGGGACCACTACCGCGGAGTGTCAAAGGATTCGAATACATCCTCGTTCTGCAAGACCTCTTCACCCGTTGGGTTGAGTGCGTTGCGCTAAGGAAAGCGAACGCAAAAAGCATAATAAAAGAGCTGAACGAGAGAGTAATCCTACGATTCGGCACTCCGGAGGTTTTCCTGTCAGATAACGGCACAGAATTTAAAAACAAGACCGTAGACCAGTATCTGACAGACCGTAGAATACACCATTCGAATACTCCGCCATACCATCCACAAGCTAACCCAGTGGAGCGGTCCAACCTCACACTGAAGACGATGATAACGTCGTATGCCACGGACAACCACCGAACTTGGGACGAGAACCTGCCAGAGTTGATGTTCGCCCTAAACACGGCGACACAAAGCTCGACAGGAACCAGCCCAGCACTGCTCAATTTCGGCAGACAGCCAATGCCACCAGGCACTTCCAGAAGGGAGCAGGACACGGTAGCAGCCGAGAGCCTCGAGAAATCCAGAATAGAAGAGTGGCAGAAAAGGATGGACGTCATACAAGAATCACTAGACAAAGCCGCCAGCCGCAGTCGAGAAGCTCAAACTCGGCAGGCAGAGTACTACAATGCAGGCAGAAGAGAGCCATCATTCAAGACAGGAGACCAGGTCTGGAAGAGAAATAGAGTTCTCTCTTCAGCCGCGCAGGGCATAGCGGCCAAACTGGCCCCCAAGTACTCCGGCCCATACCTGATAACAGCCACCAGAGGCTCCAACTGCTATCAAATGATAGACGCCGACGGTCACGTAGACGACAATGTCCACGCAAAGGACTTGAAGCCATACATCGGAGGAGAAGACCCAGAAGTAGACGACGACGGGGAACCACAACCACCGAGGGAAGAAGAGGCGAGGAGCGACCCGCCAACAGCGTGCGAACCGAGTCCAGAGCCGAACTCTGTAGACAACAACGCTCCCTGCGAGGAGCTATCATTATCACCCCAACCCGTCGCGAACAAACCACAGCGCCCAACGAACCCCGAGCAGCCCACGGTTCGAAAACGAGGTCGGCCCCCAGGGAAGAAAAAGCGCCCAGAGGCAACCGAGCTCTCCGTATCACCAAGACGGTTAAGAAACCGTGCGCTGCATCGGAAATAAGATGTGGTTAACCTGAGATAACCTAGGTTTTTGTGTTTTCTTCTCCACAGATGAGCTTCAACATCACGCGCCAGCAGCTGGACGAGCTGATGGCTGCGCTCATCGGCTACCACTAGGAGCACCCAGTGGTAGTCGAGCTCCTGGAGACGGCGATGGAGGCCCTAAGGGGCAAGGAGGAAGAGCTCCGCCAGGACGACGCGGAGCGGAGCAAGCCGCCGGCCGTGATCATTGAGGAGGACCACGGAGAAACGACCACCGCGCCGTCCTTTGGCCTACCTAGGCCGGGAGGAGGATCCCCCCGGGCCACCAAGAGGAGCGCTTCCGGCACCAGCTCTAGGAGCGCCAGGGGCGAACAAACCCCTGGCCAGCAGCGTGAGGAATGCCGCCACGCAGACGTTGAGAGCGAGGCTTTCGCGGCCCTCAACGCCTTCGTGAGGAACTTCACGAACGGCCAAGAGAGGGCCGGCCGGTGGCCCTCCGTAGTGCAGAGGCGCAGAGACGACCTGGCTGAACTCGCTCTCAAAGCACGCAAGGCAGAGGAAGCCTCACGCCGCGAGGAGGCAGCCAGAAAGCTGCGCCAGGCCCAAGAGGAGAGAGAAGAGAGGCAGCGGTTGGCGGCGGCAGCCGAGGATGCAGTCGCCCGCGCGGAGCGCGAGCTGGAACTCGCGCTTCAAAAGGAAGCCGCAGCACGGGCCCAACTGGCGACAGACAACTCGGCCACACCTGAAAGTCGGCAACCGCCGCCAAAACCGCAACAGCCGCCACCAAGAGCGCAACCACGGCCTCCCAGAAAGCCGCAACGCCAGCCGGCGGCGGACCCCAAGCCTCCACCGAGCCCAGAGCCAGAACCGCAGTCAAAGAGGCACTGCCATTGGTGGGAAAGAGAACGAGGAAGAAGGCCGAACGGAAGCGGCCATACTGTTCTCGTCTCTCCAGCGGTAAGCCACGTGTCCGAGCTCGCTCCCGCGTGGGCGTCTTTTTGCGAGTGGTTCGGGAAGTGAGAGAGCGTGCGTCAGTGCAGTGGTGGAGGCACGAAGCCCCCCCACCATCCACGACTTCCAGGCGATTCAGGGGCGGGCGCTGCAGCGAGAGAGCCCGAGGGAATAGTGGACAGCTACAGCCACGCGGCGTCGGGACAGCGCGCCGACGGAACGACGGAGAGCGAGAGAGACACAGAAAGATACGAGCCGCTCCCGTGTCTCGGCGGCACAAAGTAAGTGCACTTTGTTTTCTCGGGTAAGCCCGTCGTCAAAGCCAGTGTGGACGCGCACTGGCCGACGGTGACGCGATTGCGACAGGTTACTCGTCGTAGAGTAACCTGCACGGGGATAGCGGCGTCGAAGCTTGTGAGCCGCGAGGCGAACCTCGTGGCAGCTCCCGAGTATCATTTGTGCGCGTGTATGCGAACTCGGCCCGTTCGTCGCGTTCTAATTTATATTTGAATTTACCGAGCTGTGTTAGAGCCACTTTCTCTGAATATATTTTATCCTTTTTTATATAATTGAATTGAGTGAGTGTCATTTCGTTACCTCACTCGCATCCCGTTTCCGCACTCGTGCGAATACCGCCCTCGCCGATCGTGGCAAGCTGGCCGGCATTTACGGCGGGAAAAGCCGTACGGTTTCGCGATTTCGCGCTTTTTTCAGGTGCCAACTTTCCCGGAGTGAGAGAGACAGAGAGAGCAGTTGTCTGGTAATATCTCGCAATATTTTTTACAGTATTAAGAGTAAATTTGCATAAAAAATCAAAATCCCATAAAAAATGAAAACACCATAACAAATAAGATAACCCCGTAAAAAAATTGAACATCATATAAATAAAAACTCCATAAAAATAAAAACCCCATAAAAAATAAAAACCTCATAAAAAAGCAAAACCCCATAATAAATCCAAATCCCATAAAAAATCATAACCCCATAAAAAATAAAAACCCCATAAAAATAAAAAACCCATAAAAATAAAATCCCCATAATATATCAAAACCCCCAAAAAAAACATAAAAACTAAACATCCCATAATTATATAAACCCCATAAAAATCCAAACCTAAAGATAAATAAATAAAACTATATATGTATAGAGTGAGCAAAAGAGAGAGGGAGAGAGAGAGAAATGAGAAAAATCAAACTATATATATATATATAAAGAGAGGAGAGTGAAAGGAAAGAGAGAGAGAGGACAGAGGAGGAGTGTAAAAAGAGAGGAAAATAATAATAAATAATAGTATGTATATCTATGTACATATATATATGTAGCGAAAGAGAGAGGAGAGAGAGAGAAAAATGAGAGGGAAAAGAAAGAGAGAAGAAGAGAAAAGTGATAAAAAATGAAATTATATATGTACATATGTATATGTGTACTATAAAAAGAGTTTTTTAATTTTATAATGGACATGTACGTACGTACGTATGTACGCTTCTTTACCCACTTTGATCTCGCAATATTTTTTACAGTATTAAGGGGATTTTTACAGAAACACTCACATAACACATCACGCAAATTAATATAATGCAGATACCGTAAGCTTATACACCTAATAACCCCACGTTCTCGAATTAAAATTTAAATACTTCTTAAATTATTAATTAAGTAAACCGTAAGTTTGTACACCTAATAACCCCACGCTCTCGAGTTAAAATTTAAATACTTCGTAAATTATTAATTAAGTAAACCGTAAGCTTGTACATCTACTAATCCACGTTCTCAAGTTAAAATTTAATTACCTTGTAAATTATTAATTAATTAAACCGTAACTTGTACACTTGATAACCCCACGCTCTCGAGTTAAAATATAAATACCACATAATTCATTAATTAAATAAACCGTAAGCTTGTGAACAATCTTATTTGAACCCCAAACTTTTGCACCTAATAACCTAATGCTCTCGAATTCAGTATTTTATTGCGAAAAATATTCTTTGACCGCCACATTTTAATTACAATTAGATGAAAAAAATTAACTAAGTAAACCCTAGCTTTGAAAAGCATAAAAAGGTTTTCGAATATTCTCAGCCCTTAGGTATATATAATTTAAATATATATAATTATTTAAAGAAAAATTTCACACCTTTATATAATATATAGCAGACGTATATATTATTTTTTTTATTATAAAGTCGGTGTAGGTAAGCAGAAGCCTACTTGTGCGACTCGCGAGCGATGAGCAACTGTTATACTCGCAGTCCTGCGTCCTGGTTGGCTGACGCTATGAGTGAGTATACTGAGTATCTAAGAAAATATTTTTTTGATATTAAAATGTCCAGCTCAGAATATCGGGTGTAAAAACCTAGAGTTTAATAAATTTAACTTATATATATAATCAAGCTGAATATAAAATATAACGATCGTCGATAACCTACTTAATTTATTTTTTATGTAATTAAAAGAAAGTAATCACATAAGTTTTTTTGAAGTTAATATGTTTGACTCGAGTGCCTAGGGTTAGTAGATGTAAAGCTTAGGGTTCAAATAATTATTTATAAAAAGATTAACGCTAAGAGAGCTGGAGGTATAGTGCACGAGCTCAAAATGTAGTATACGGTTAGTATACAAAATGTCATGATTATTTACGAAAAAAAAGGTCATTTGAAAAGAGCCTCAGACACGGGGGAGACCTGATAGACTCGGTAGAGAGTGATCCGGCCCTGTCGGTGACGTCCACGTCGTTGTTATTATTGGTGTCGGCGTGGAGAAGATATTCACCGCCGGCGGCCAGCTGTTCCACCTCTTCGAGTAGCTGGCCGAGCTCCATTTCGTCGTCCTCCGAGCCGCTGGCGATGGTGTTGGTACTCGTGACGATGGTGGTGAGCTTGCGTTCGTCAGCGGCGATATCTTACTCGAGGGCGGCGATAGTGGTGTTAACTTTCACCAGCTTCTCCACTACGTCGTTGTCAGGATCTGGGCGCTTCTGCCCACGCCGTTGAGGAATTTTGTCCACCGGCGTCTGCGTGCCTTCGCCTCTTTGGTAGCGGCCCTCCACCTTTGTCCACTTGGCGTCGTTGGTCCTTCGTACTTTCCAGCACGAAATGTGCAGGAGGTGCCACTGCACCTTGTTGAATGCTCCGTCCTTTGTCTGCGTAGCTGCATCGCATCACGCCATCCGCTCGGTCTGGGTAGTCTTTATGTGACGACTCATCTTGGAATTAGAGAGTTGAGCGAGAGGCCTGCTTTTTTAAAGCTTGACGCGTGGCACCGCCAAAAGCTCGCGGAAGCACGTTGGAGGGGGGGTAGCGTGCGGCGGGCTAGCCTCCGATGGTCTGTCTCTCTCGTGCCCGCCGGAGCTCTGTCTCTCTCGCACCCTCCCCCGCTGCTCGGCTGTCGCGGTTTGTTTACCTCGACGGCCTACCTAGCTCCGAAACGCTAGGTTTTAAGCCCTTTAAAATTTTAACATAGCGGGCTTTAAAAACTATGTATTTTAAAAATTCGTTTTGGCTGTTCCACTGTATCTTTTTCGTTTATATTTTCGCGCACTGTCATTGTATTATTATCGCTATCTATTATTGTATATTCTTACTCATTAATTAATTATTATTTGTTTATTAAAATCCTTAAATATATGTATATTAATATTTCGATTATTACTTAGAAAAATACGGTTTTAAATTAGATACATGGAATTTTCCTCTTTCTTTTTGCGTTTTATCATTGTACAATAAGTAAGTGTCCGTATTAATTATTTCTTTCACTGTATATGGTCCTTCGTACACCTTAAAGAATTTCGCTATCTTATTATCGAATGCATCTGAGATATTTAACGCTTTGTCTAATAGACGCCAATATTGAAAGTATAATGAATTTTATTCGCGTTCTTTTTATTGGCGCGTCTTTTAATATGTGCATCTTTTCGCGTGTTAAGAAGATTATTCTTTCGAAAGGCATATCTTTAACTCGCGGTACTGTAATGCACTTTTCCAAAAAGCGTGTAGGTGCAATATTTAAATGCAGCTCCATGGGCGTGTATCCTGTCGTTTTATGATGAGTCTCATTCATGATATTTTCAATAATTTTCACGTATCGCGCCCATCCGCTATGCTTAGTTTTTACAAACGTGCGGGAAAATCTTTCTAGTTCGCGGTGCATACGCTCGACTACATTGCTCTGCGGATGGCGTATTGACGAGAAGAATTGCTTTACGCCTTCTTGTTGTAGTTTCTTTAGCCACTTCTACGACGTAAATTGCGTACCGTGATCAGATATGATCGATTTTGGTTTTCGATAGTTTCTTACATAATCGTTAAAGATTTTACCGATAACTGTCGCCGTATTCGCTCGTTTTATCGGATATAAATTATTAATAACATTTTGAGAGAATAGTAATTAATTCAAACCTCAGCAGCTACTTGTTTAGCTATTATTTCTTTTTTCATATTGCTGATTATAATATCTATTTTGAGGATTCTGCCCCCCCCTTGCGAATTCTGTATTTCGCGCTTGAAACCGATTTACGTTTGCATTTTTATTTGCAGGGAATCGATCTGATTTTTTGCTTTTCAGATCGTCGTGATCGTAATCGGCGAGTATTATAAATAAGTTATTTTTGTATTTAACTTGCTGTCCAATGAACGCGTGTCTTATTATTTTATCGAAACGATCGATAACTTTCTGCACGAATTCGGCCTCGGTATATCCTAGCTCGAGTTCTTTCGCAAGTCCAAAAACGTATGTCGCGTAATTGACGCGATTAAATTTTCCGTTTTACCGGTATTCACCGAATTCTACCCTGCGTTTCGCTGTTCGCTGCACGGTTGCGTTCCAATAGCGGTCTTTGAATCTTTGGAAAAAATCATGATAACTTTCAACATCATCTTGCTGGAGATACCACCATTCCTGGGCGGAACCTTCCAGCACTTGTGAGATAATGCATCTTAAATCCACGGAGCTGGGCTTCATAAGCGCGACGTATTTATCAAGTTCTGACAGAAACTTCATTGGTCTTTCTGCTTCGAAACTTTTAAATTTTAGTAACGTTACCTTGATTTGTCGGTTTAAAGCTCTATTAAGCTGTACCGATGCATTAACAGGCGTTGATTCGATGATTTCGTGAATCTCATCAATTTCGCTTTTATTTTTATCGGCTGCGCTAGCTATTTGGTCTAAGCAGTATTGTGTGCCAGTAAGTCATCGCTGTTTACGGCTGTATTTAATAATTCGTTGAATTTTTGAGTTAGTCCCGCGTTAACTGGGTTCTATTCTTCGTTTTCGTTTTCGACTGCCGCTATCTTTTCAGTTCAGCCTTTTTCTATTTGTTCGACTTTGACTGATAAGTGATCTATGCGATCGATTAAATCACGACAAACCGTTTCTGCTTGCGGAATACGCGTTTGTGGGGATTCGCAAGTGTTTTTCAAGCTCTCTAAATGCCCCGTAATATGCGTTTGTTCGTCGGCAAGGATTTTAAGTTCATTTGTAACCGCTTGTTCCGATTCGAGACACTTTTTCTCGACCGCGGTCAGATTTCGTTCCTCTGTGTTAGCCTCTAATTCGGCCATAAAAGTGGTTGATCTACGCGTGCTGCTAGCCATTTTAGCAATATCATGTACGCTTATATTTAGTTTGTAGTCAATTAATCGAATTACATGAAATTCACAGACTGATAATAAGATATTTAAACGTTTAAGCTATAGCTAGGCGACTCTTATTTTAATCTGCGCATTTTCGATTTGGCTATCTTTTCTACACGAGCAGTTCGTTATGCATATGTTTGCAATTCTTTTCATCGCTCTTATTCTTATTTATTAAAATTTCTGTTGCTGCTTATAGTTCTTTAATTTTATTAGATTGTTTATTAATAATTTTCTCTAATATTATAATGTGCTGACGTATACCGTTAATTTGCTCTTCCGCGATTGTTTGATTTTCTACAACAGTATTTACATTTGTATCGATGTCCGCGAGGCGCCTATAAGTGTGACTTTCGAGCAGTCCACTTTGATACGTAGGAATCATAATGATTATTTTTTAATTCTAGAGCTTTTTCTATAGATATTTTTATGATAGATAATCGCGATTTTAATTGCAAGTCTTTTATTCGAGTCCCTGTTCGGACGCCAATTTATTACGCGAAGATCACGCTAGTTGCGCTTTAGCAGCTTTGTTCGCGGTACGCGTCTACATAATATTTTAAAAGGTTCGGATTCGGATTCGCGTTATTCGCGGTTCTGTTTATACTCTCATTACTCTGGGTGGCGATTATGCGTCAACAATGGACTGCATAACGCGGCCAGAGCTAAGAACAGCTTTCAGTGCAATTTTAGATCGTTTAGCGCGGCAATCGTCAATCGCTAAACACTTATTATTTTTTAATCTTTAATTCTATCGTGTGTTCACAATCGTCTCGTAGTGGACGATTGCTAGACACTGTCTTTATTTTTGATAAGTAGGATAGGATTGTTTGGTAGACTATGCAGCCACGCAATGGACTGCATAACCGCCGGACAAGGAGAGGAATTTGATTTTATTGATCTTTATCGACTCACATCGGTAGACTATGCAGCCACGCAATGGACTGCATAATCACCAAGAGTCTTATTTTATTTTTCTGTCAATTCGATTTTATTTTTTATTATAATCTTAATCTCTAGGTGGACTGCACAGCCGTCACGATTGCCGTCACGAGCGGGTTCACGATTGCCGCGCAATGGACAATCGCTAGATGAGTTTAAGCTTAAAAGTTTTTTGTCTTAATTGAATAAATAATTGAACTATTTATAACAAAAAATAAATCATTTATTTTAGCTCAGTTTGGAGATGGAAAAGCTCTCAGGTGAGACTGAGGTAGAGCTTCGAGTGAGAGGAAGCGAGTGTGGCGAGTGTGCTTTCGCTGGCGACGCATTGCCTTTTATATCGAAATCTTGGGGAGAAAGGGTTATCCCCTCCACGACGAGCTTCCCACTTCCCCTATTGTTACAATTTACAGTGGGGCTTGCTCGCCAAAGCTCGGGCGGGCACGCCTCACGCTCGCGTTCGCGTCGCTTATGAGAAATAAAATAGATAACAACAATTTAAAAATATGGGCTGGGCGTCCCAGTCTAATAGCTCGTGACTCTTTATAAATCGTTCTTTGGGATGTGTGAGGGTGAGTGTTTCTTACCTTCTCTGGCACCTATTGGTCCGAAAAACAGCAATTACAACTTCGCTTTCCCCAACGTCTTACGACTTGAGAAACAGCGAGATTTGCTTGCTTTCCTCGACACCCTACGGTTCGAGAAACAGCAATAGAAAGGTGTGTGTGTGTGTGTGTGTTTGTGTTTGAAAATCAAATAATAATTTTTGTATATTGCACTCAATTTTAATTTTCTCTCCTCGTACTTATACTTGTAATGCGATACAAAAACGCGTGTAAAAATCTTATAAAACTTTGGAAAGAGTCGTGGTAGTTGAAGAGATGATGCTGGCACGTCTGGTTGCTGAAGAGAGTGTGTGAAAGAGTTTTGGGGTCCGTCCGGGGCCTTTTTAAAACAATGGCTCCTCCTATCACTTGAGGGTAGTGAGCGGGTGAAGAGTCTAATTCGTTGATCCGGAAGAAGGGCAGAATTTCCAGTATTTTTCCGAGTTTCTCCTAATACGTGATTAGTGATTTGGCAGGACCTAAATCTTAGGGGACTGGAGCGCGGGGGTGGAGTCATAAAGAAGTTCCCTCAGCTGTTAGTAGATGTCTCTAGGGTGTCCTTTTTACGAATTATTTGGACTTCGGTTTTTACATATATTTTCGGTTGGCATAAGTTTTCTATTATTAATAACACATAGTAAATTGTAAAATAATTGATATTATTATGTTATCGGAAAGAGAAACAGTTATTAGCGAGAATTCTTCATATTGAAATATAAAATGACACGAGTTGTAAATATAAAAATGGCTGTGAATATTCAATCTTTAATATTTGTTAAGTAAATACTAATTGTAATATTGGGAAGATTTATATCAATTATTTTACAATTGGCGACAATAGGATTACAACGTTCCCTTAAGCAAATCATATGGAGAAATAGTGCATGAAGTAATAACGTCAGTTCTGAACTAAGTTAAATACTTAATTTACTATTGTAATTTTGAAATAAAAATGCTTTTAGAATATTTATAAATCTGTTCTGTGTTTATTTTGGATGTTATTTATAATTAGTCTAGCACAAGAGCATTTATTACAATTACACAAAAGGGTGTTTCGGGAATATAATTATAATCGGTATACAGGGTGTCCAATTTTAACTTGGACACATCAATAACTCTGAAAATATAAACTTTAGAAAAAAGTGTTGTGGATAACAGTTGTAGGGTTTCAAAGGGGACATCCAACGGTGACCTTGTCGATGACCTTGACCATGACCTTCAAGGCTATTTCAAGGTTAAGTCGAATTTTTTAAATGGTAAGCCATAATTTTGATACCGAAAATCGAAAGAAAAAATTGTATTTAACCTTGAAATAGCCTTGAAGGTCATGATCAAGGTTATCGACAAGGTCACCGTTGGATGTCCCCTTTGAAACCCTATAACTTTTATCCACAACATTTTTTTCTAAAGTTTATATTTTCAGAGTTATTGATGTGTCCAAGTTAAAATGGGACACCCTGTATAAGAGATAGAATGTTTATAACGGAATCGCTATCGAGTTTTAACAATTATTAACGGGTAAAATCCCCTTTACCTGGTAACGCTGAGTTAGTTGATACAGGATTCAAGTCCGGATAAAGCATTCAAGCTAAAATAAAATATTAATAATAAATTTGAATATTAAAAGGGAAAAGAAAGACGTTACTGACATCCGAAATTTAATAGAAATCCATTGCTAAAAATTATCCCAAAAAGAAAAGAGATGATCATTACTTTATTATTAATATTAGTTTAAAGTGAACGCTAATACAATACGAAAACATGCTTAAGAGATATGCTTATTTAATTTTAACTTAGTGTATAAAAATGAAAAATATTATTTATTGAATTAAATTGTAGATATATGTAGAATATTTCATAATATAATCATATGTTAGAACATAAAAATGGAATATAATTTAATTTAGTGGAATACTATCAGTACAGTAAAAGCTTATTTACTCTCTAAAAACAAATGATGTAGAGTTCATGGACTTATTCTCACTGGCTAAATATATTATATACTATGGGTATCATCTATTATATTTTTGTTACTTTGATTTTGTATTGGTATTCTAAAACGCTATACAAACACACACATATAAATAGATATAATGCAACTTTCTTGGACTTTTTCATAATGCAAGTTCCTAGGAATCTTGTACGTTTCCGGGCCATCCCAGAAAGTTAATACGTCTAATGCCAGTTTCCGGGATGATTAAGATACTGTCCACATCATCTTTATTTAAAATATTTTTATGTTTTAAAATACAATAGTGACCGGAAACCGAAGCGGGCGCCGCAGGCGAACATCATTGGGGTCGGGGGTTGTGGGGTTTTAGTTTATTATACAATCGAATCATCCGTAAATTCCAAATACCACAGTAGTGTGAACAAACTTTCAAAAATCCCGGATACTTACATTATACGTATTTATATATATAATATATATCTAGGTTTAGTATACAATCGAATCATCCTTAAATTTCGAAAACCCAACCCCACTGGTGTGGATAAACTTTTAAAAATCCCGCATACTTACATTATACGTATTTATAATATATATGTATTATATATATATAGATATATATATATATATCTCATATATATTTATATATATAATATATCTCATTTATGTATCTCATATATACAGGGCGTTCCGATATTGAACGTAAATAAGGGTACTACGAGATAGAGGAGGAAATTCTAAGACATACGTAACTTTTCTGTTTTTCGATTAAATGCATAAATTTTGAGGTATAGACAAATGAAAATTTAGAAAATCAGCCAATCAGCTCGCGCCGCCGTTACCGCGCTGGCGACAGGGGAGAGAGTGGGCGGAGCTTCCGCGCTACGGCAGAAGCAACGGGCAACAAGAAAGAGAGCGCGCCTAACCTTCCCTGTTCTATTCGCTTAGTTGAAAACATAGTCGTTCACTGTTTTGACATGCAAGCTGTCGTCTGCGTCTTCTCACACGTATCACACGTGAGGCGGGCTTGTGTTGGTCGCGTATCTTGTACAAGTATGTGTCTTTGAGGCGTCTCAGCGTATCGATACACAATTCCCGTGTGGTGTTGCTAGTCTCCCATCGGGCGCCTCCCCAGGTTGCGGATAGGGGAACGCCTTCCAGAGATGAATGGTACCGGGGAAATAAAATACCCGGGGCGGACAAAACTAGCTAGGGGAAGGAACCCTGAATGAAAACCAACGATGAGCAAGTGCGAAGGGAACAAATTACCTCAAGTGAGTATCAATCTCTCCGATGATTCCGACCGGGTGAAAGCCCCGGTGGTCATCGCCGGCTCCATGGATTTTGAGGGGAGCCATTTGCACAGAAATAACGACACCCCCGCTGTGGATCACTTGGTCGCGTTGACACCCACAGCTACTAGCACTAGTGGGAATAGTGCAGTTCAACTGAGGCCAACTTTGATGAAGCTTTGGGGCCAAATTATGGTGAACGACAAATCGGAGCAGCAATCCCTAGATGCGCTAGAGCAAAGGATGATCGCTATAGAGGAGGTGGTGAGCAAGGCTAGAAAT
>UELU01127197.1:0-11518 GCA_900490025.1 Megastigmus dorsalis
ACTCTTCGCGAGTTCATCTGTTTACGTGTTATTACAACCGTCGTACTATTCTCACGCGGGCTCACGTACGCCGCGTGTAGCCTCATAATATTTATATTTTGTATTATCCAAATTTACTTTTAAAAATAAATTAGCAGTACTCTATATCTCTATTATATTATTTTATCTAATATATATTTTTTGTATGAGATAAAATTTAAAGTCTGTTCATTGAGTATATTCTTTATGAATTTAAATATCCGTAAATCTACTTATTAATTATATAAATTACTACAAGTATTATGTGTTATAATTCCTTTGCCTTATCAAAAATTCGATTTTTCTAAATATAATGTCCTCAAATTATTCATTCAAGTAATATATTATATATATAATATATATATAGTCCTATATAACTATATAATTATAAGATTTTGCAGTAATTATTATGTTTTTGATATTTCCGTTGTGCATACTGTAACGGGGCAGGATTTAGGGAAAATCAAGGTAAAAGTACGCGGACGCGGGGCTCGAACCCACGACCTAAGGATCCAAAGGCGCGCTCCTTAACACTGAGCCAACGTCGCACTGACCTCGACTCAGCTACAGATCCTACCGACTACTCATGTCGGTATCACAGGGATCTACCATTCGCCGACTAGCTTTCTCAAATCCGCGGCCGTTATAATACATATAACAATAAGGCGTAATATAATTGTGTAATGCATTATAAATTGTGAATTGGCAAACTATATAAGCCCGACTAGAAAAATTTTCAGGTAGCCTGAATATATTATGAGGCCCTGCCCCGGCTACCTGAGCAGGCCCTGACTTGGCATGTAATGGGGTGATAATCAGGACCATATTTTAAGCCTGACTTTCTTATTGGCGCCAAAATATTGCCTGACCGTTACCAGACTATCGCCATTTAATGAAAAGCAGCACTAATAAATATAGTATGGGCACTCTAACCTCAACTCACCAGCGAGAGCGCCACTGGTGCACGAATACATATGCATATATATACATACAGTCATCGACACCAAACACAAGCAGAAACCAAGGTTATGAGATTAGAATATAATATTTCTAAAAGATTATTCCATTTTTTATTAAAGTTATATCACTATTGAGTAACTAAAAATATCATTGGCACAAAGTATTCAAATATGAACATATTCTTGTGTTCATTTAGAGTAATCATTGAATTAATTAGAATTTGTAATTTTCATAATTTTTTTTAAGTTGAATGGATCATGGTTGCTTTATGTTAATTATTTTTAACATTTTTTATGAAATAAATTTTTACCAACTTATTGCTTTCAAAAGTAGGTATTCTGCTTCAGACCTAATGTTAAATATAAACAAAATATGATATTCTTGACGATATTCAAAAATTAAAAAAAAAAAAGTTGACTTTGCCGAGATTCGAACCCGAAACCCGGCCGCAAAATGTTACAGTCGTAAAAGTATAACGCCTTTATGTTTTAATACGTACACCTCCACGGGAAAACATGAGTATGATTTTGCTTGCTCGAGGAGATCAATAATTCTCATTATTAAGTTTAGTTTCATTAATTGTCGAGCTATAAATTCTTTTAAACTTATAAAATTGTTAATACAAAACGATATACAGGGTGAGGAATAAATATGGAAACCCCAGAAAATTTAAGAGGATGGTTACTGAAATAAAGAACTTAAGGTCAGGTCTTAAGCAATATTTATCAGGAAATTCAATGGTGACCTTAGATTTGACCTTGAACTTCACCTTCAAGGTCATTTTAAGATCAACTTTTATTTTTTAAATGGGACCCCCATTTTTGACATCAGCTATCGAAAGAGCGGGAAATTCTACGTTCAGATATGTATTAAGGTCTAAGGTCAAATGCATTGAATTAACTGATAAAAATTACTTAAGACCTTAAGTTTTTTATTTTAGTAACCATCCTCTAAAATTTTATGGGGTTTCCATATTTATTCCTCACTCTGTATTACGGTCTTGCTATGCATACATAGCGTACTTTAGTAATAGTTGGTGCTTTTTTCGTTATACCGTATAAACCCAACAGAAACCAGATCTACTAGAACGTTTTTGAAATTTTATAGAATTTATATAACAAAGTAACTTCATTCGATAATTCTGATGTTTCATTGGATGTTACCCTTAAATAGACCAATCTTTGTAGTTAATCGAATTCGATTAATCGAAAATTTAACGTTCTACCAGTTCAGGTAGGGTGTAGTTTCAAAGTACCGGAATTACGTCAATTAAATGGCTAAAGAAATTATAATTTTGTCAAATTTTGATTTCTAAATTGTTTAAACATTTTTAACTGTATCAATTAAACAATAAATTTAAAAAATATATCAATATGGTAATTACGAATAGTATTTAAAATTAAGAATAGTACATTACGGTACTAGTGACATAAGTGGCACTTTAGCGTAGCGAGGACGCTAAACGCCGTGCTTTGAAGGGCTGCTTAGGACACGAGTATTGTACAATATTTTATAAGACTGACTAGCATAAATCCGATATCACGCCTATCCGTGCCATAAGCAGTCCATTATTGCACCGTGAAGTTAGCACGGTGTCATAATGGACTACTTAGGTCACGGATAGGCGTGACATAAGTGCGGATTTATGCCACGCAGTGCTATAAAATTTTTTTTAAATATATAGCTATATTACCTTTAGTTCAAACATTTATAATTAAAATTTATAATTAACGTAAAACATTTATATAATAAAGAATTTATCCAGTACCAAACTAGCTATGTTATACAATAAAATTTGACATTAAATATTTAAAGTGTGTTTAATATTCTGCATTTATTATTATTAATAATGGATTAGCATTATCAGTATTTATCCAATATTCGTTCAGTATTGTAAGCATAAACTTTTTACATAAGGAGTAATTAAAGTGATTTTGCTTCATTAGATAAATGGATAGTTAACAATTAGATAAATTAAATAGTCAGATGAAGAATGTTTTCTTGAATATTCATTTAGAAAATCTAATATTTAAAATTTATAAACTATTCGTTGATATTTCTTACGTTTTTCAGAAAGAAAAATGAGAATATCTTGTAAAATTTAGAATAAATGTGCAAAGTGGAGTGTAGGTATTTTACGAATTCTTAAGATTGAGAATCAAATATGTGGAATGGATTTGTAAATAAAATAAGTAATACATAATGTTTTCACCACGCATATTACGACATTCAATTTTTTAAATTGGTAATACATCACCACAAATCATTAGTAATAAATAACCAACCAATAGACAAGTTATGAAACTTCTTTTCTTTTATACACGAAATTTAAAGAGGACTTTACAAGAGAGTATCTAGTTATTATTAAGAGAAGTATAACTATTTTGGGAAAAAGCTATATTCAAACTCAAAAAATTGATCGATGCTGTAATAAATTAGAGAAATTGCATACAGAATATCGAAGTATACAAAAAAACTCTAGTGCACTTTATAATAAAAATCGAGAAGTCATGTTTATTAAAAAATTAGAAATGTTATTTGACATTGCTCATGGTAATGCTTTCGAAACAATTAATGAGGCAGAAAAATTTTTTTGCTTAATCAACGATCTTAAAAACCAGAGACTCACATAGTAATTTTAGAACAGATGTCATATCAATTACTAGGTACATTCTATAAATGTAAAAGAATAAATTGAAAAAGAATTCAAATCAATCAAAGAATTTTCTGCTTGAATTTCAGAACAAGAAATTACTGATAATGAAAAACCTCCTCACGTACCTCTTCAGATTTGCGAAAGTGATTCTCTACAAGCAAATTTTGAAAATGAAGTAGCTGCAGCGGTAGCGCAAGGACAGTCCGGCTCTAAAAATATTGTAACGTCTCGAAGAAAAAGTAAATTATATATTTCTCTACAAATTTAATTTAATCTCTAATTACATATCATTTATTATCTTGAGCTACATAATTATATGTATATAATATTATTATAACTTTTAATTATGTTGAAGTTTTGATATAATAGCCTACGTATTTATAATTTATTTTTTAACATAATATTTGTAAATTAAATGTGCACTTGAAGAAAAATATAGAAAGATATATTTGTGTATTTTTCAATTTCAATATCATTTACAGATGAACCACATCTACCTCTCACTTCTACTGAAGAAAGTACTGAATCAAGTCAAGAAAGTACTTCTTATATCGTAACAGGTCTATGTTAAAATGAATGTACGAGGAAATATTAATGTTATGACGGAAAAGGTTGTGTCAGCATTAGATAATTGCAAAATATCTAATTGTAGACATTCTGTTCATTTGATAGTTATTATAGCTGAACCATTAAATTATAACATTAAAGGTTTCCAATGATGCGGCTGAACGAGGTGTACATTTAACTCAAGAATACAAAAATAAGCATACAAAAGATGAAAAACAAATGACGTATTTACTTTAAGTCGTGAGTGAGTTTAAAAAGACTACCCAAATGCTAATAAAGAAACTATATTAAAAACGATTTAGAAATAAATCATTAAAATGTATAACCTTAATATAAGTAACTTACACTGTAACTATGCTACGTTAAATATAAAAACTTTTATTACTACTAGACTAAGATTTCCATTGTTTACTATACTATGGAGCAGCCAGACGAGTGTAGTTAACGACATTTACAGTTTCATACTTTTTTCATTCAATTATCAATATTTAACTTTTTGCAAGTTGACTCCAATTTTAGTAGACTACAGAGAATTGAGTTCAGCTCGAAAAAAGTTGAAGTATTGAAAATTGAACGAAAAAAGTATAAAACTGTAATTGTCAGTAACTATGCTCTACCAGCTTCTACTTAAAACATATTTTCTATTTTGTGGATATCGGAGCTGTAAAATTGATCAATTCGCGCCGTAATTCAGTTCTCCCACATTTTGCTCATAATGTCTTAAATACCGAGTATTATTAACGGAATATGATAGTGTCATGGTTGACGCAATTTCAATCGTCAAGCACACGACGAGAAATTGGTGCGATGAACAATAATAATATAATTAATGTCTTTTGTTTTATATCTGATTTTGAAAAGAATCTCTGATAGTACCTCTGAATCATGTTAACATTATGTAATATTGCCAACTACTATATCAGAGAGTTTATTGCGAAAATATATCTGTAATTTTGTATACTTGAATACATGAATTACCTAAGTCGGTAACGTAGGATTCATTCGGACTCTCTCATGCACTGTATATAGATTCAACATCAAATTTGCATGATTAAAAACTAATTTATTGTTCATATCGCATTCCTGCAAAGTTTTTTTTAAATTGAATTAAAAATGCACTGTTCAACAGAAAAAGGGAATTTTCAACAAAATATTTTATTTTGTACTTCTTAAAGGCATTTTAAATAAATTTTACATAAAATATGATATAATAAATGTCTTGGAAGGTTTCCAGGTGGACAGAAGACATACACATTTTGGAAAATTTGCAAAAGTATGAGTTTTTTCAACGAAATATCAATTATGCGACGTTTTGTACCTATTTATTTGTAAAACTGAATGTATATTCCGATTCTACGTTAAATTTTACAAAGGAAATGATTCTTTAGATTCATTCCGAGCACATTTTCAGGCCTAGAGAACGAATTATTCATTTAAAACGCAAAACTCCATGTTATTTAAATCGAAAAAAGGTCGTGTCTATAGGCACGCGTTAAACTTTGAATTTGGGGCCATTCGAAATTGTAAACATTTTTTTTTGTCGAAAGAAATCGATCTAGGGGGCGGCATGATCGATTTCTGGAATTTGGGAAATAAGAGACACCCTAATATATATGCATAAGAGGTGTGTAGTCGGTGTTGTTCAATATACCTCGTGGTGGGTCGCGGTGACGGCGGCGGAAGAGAATGGCAGTCCTCGAAGTCGCCGAGCTTCACCGCCAGCCCGTCCAACTTCGAAGTCAGGCCATCGAGTGACGAGGCTATGGACGTACTTACGCTCGACCCTCTGAAACAATAGTATGACGAATTTTCCTTCTATGTGTAAATAGCGAACAAAAATTGTACTTTTTGAAAAATTCACTTAAAAATATATTATAAGCAAATACTGAGTAATCTTATTTAACATCCAGACAAATATATCTTTAGGAAAAAACTTTTGGATGCAGGACATTCCGCAATTCTGTGCATATACGCGACTCGGTATTTTTACCAGGAATCAATGGGTGTCCATAAAAAAGAAAAACTAAAGTAAAAGCTATCCTATATAAGGGATATTAAGGGATGCGACTCACTTGATGGGTGAGAGACAGGAGGGTTCGAAGGGTCCAGCGAGTCTCTCTCTGGCGCTCGCCGGTTTGGCGCTGCTCTGCTCCAGTTGGGCCGCTCTTGCCAGTGCTTCGAGGGTATCCTTCACTCGGCAGTTGGACTCGCTCGTGCTCGTCGCGCTACTCGCCTCTTTGCGCACGTTCATCTCGTTCTGTTTGACCTCCGACGAGTCGGCGCCGTCCGCCTCGCTACCGTTTTCCCTGGCAAGGTTCGTTGCCGCTGTAGGAGCCAACGCTGGTGTAGTCGCGACTACGCTCTCTTCGATGTGTTCGGGGAGATCGGGGGGTAGAGCGATTATGTGCTCGGTCGAGGGGAAGAGCTCGCTCGAGTCGAGACTACGAGACTTGCCGCAGTCGCTGAGACGGGGCTTCGTTGTACGGTGGACCACGACGCTACTGCTGCCTACGCTGCTGCTCTCCTTTCCTAATATGGAGACACAGTCAAGCCTAAGATTCAGCGCTTGTTTTTTTTTTTTAAATATTTTTTTATTGTTAAGGAAATAATAGAAAGGTTTGGAAAGGTTTAGTCTAAAAAGATTGAGCTCCGTCTTACGAATTGAAAGGAACGTTTTAAAAACACTTGATTGAAAACGAGTATCTTGTTGTAATCAATTTTATGATTTATAAACATCCTTTTGTACATTATAAATAGTGTGCAAGTTTTTTTTAGATTTTTTTTAATAAATCTCATTATATGTAACAAGTTTGGGTATAATCCTTTAAGGATTAGCCTAGTTTCCAGATATTTTTTTGTTCTGAATAAGTATTTACGAAAATTTTCGGAATGCAATTGAATATAAGAAAAACGTGTTCTGTACGTGTTTAATAATTATAACGGATACAAGTACTGTAAAAGAAAGAGTGAAAACAAGATAATTATTGCGCCCAATGAATTTTATGACGGCTTTAAGTACTTAACTAATGGGTACAAAGAAAATGTTTTAAATGAAAGACAAGAAAAACTGTTAGTACTAAATAAAAATACCTTATTTTATTTGAAAAGGCTATAATTTTCATAGTTGCCTATATCGAAGTAGCCAATAACAGTTTATTCATTTTTTAATAAACCTTTATACGTTGACCCTTTCAGATCCTATGTACATTGGAATATACAACAATAATTTCTGTTTCTGTAGAATTATTTCAATTTTTTTTTAATCAAGCCTTTTTATACAAACAGTGTTACACCCTGGAAACCTATACTCTCTTTAGGAAAGTGAGTTGTTCATAGAATAGAAATAACAGCTGCGGAAAAGGAACGAGGTGGAGAGAAAGAAAGACTCACCGGAAGTATCTCTGCTGCGCCGTCTTCGCTTGTTCTTGCGGGAGACGAGAAAGAGGCGCTTGTTGGGCGCGTCCCTGCGCAGCATATTAAGAGCTACATCGCAGGGTATGATTTGGGCGTCTACGAGGTCGAGATAGCCGACGCTGCAGCTGCGCACGATGGAGTTAGCCGAGACCTGGGTAGGACCTATGCTCACCAGCGTCGGTGTACGATGTACCGCCTGAAACTGCCGTGCGCCCAACGTTTATTATTATTCAATCGGACAAATTGCTTGTAATTACAAAAATCACTTGTAATAAACATCGTGCGAGCTATATTTAAGTAGAATTGACCAAGCGGTTCTACAGCGAGAGAATGAAGCAGAAAGAACCGAGCCCGAGTACCGATATTACCTGAAACTGATTCTTGAGGGCCGGTACATCGTTGCGCTGCTCCTCCTCCTCGATGAGCGACGATGAGCCATTGGCGTCACTCCTCTCCTGTCGCACCCTAGCGATCGGCAAAGCAGCCGTAGCCACAGCCGCAGCCGCAGCAGCAGGACTACTGGCAACGACGGCCGATGCGTTCTCGGTGCGATTTGTCGCGTTGTTCAGGCTGTTCTTCGAGTAGACGGTGCTGCTGCTACTGGTGTTGGCGCTGCTGATGTGCAGGTTGACCGTAGGAGGGGCTCCACCGCAGTCGGTTGGTGTGCTAGTAGCGTTGCCGCTCAAGTAGGCGTAGCTCTGATGAGTGAGGGGACCACGTGGGGATGAGGAGCCGTTGCCGATCAGCGAACCAGTATACTTGTCGTCGGTGGCGGTCGAGTAGAGTAGCTGCTTGTTGCCGCTCATGCCCAGATCTAGTTCCTTCTTCACCAGACTGCTGATAGCGCTCTGCTGGTCCGCCAGGGCCGTCTTCATGCGCTGCACGTTGCTCGCGTACTCGCCCTGTTGGTTATATATTCACAAGCTCGGCAACGTCAACTTGATGGATTTGGTGGTAAGGTTAATAGAGCGATAGTAATAATATTAGTGTTTAAAAGTCAATTTCTAGGTAGACGTTGAACTTACGCTCGGATAAATTAAAGGCCAAATTGAACTTGAAATAAAATAGATGGTAATAAATCTGAAATTTGAATTTTTAAACATTTTTTTACATCAATATATGGGACAGAATAAAGAATCGAATGACTTGCCACGCAATTACTTTACAAATGCCCTTCTCTCTTATTTTCTCAATTTCTCAAGCTCCTTTACCTCGTATAACTCGACCGAATTGGGCACGTATATGTAAGTTGAAGTGTTTCGGCTGCAAAAAGTCCACTTTAAAAGAGTGGATGCACATGTCTATAACGTTTGAAATAACGTAGAAAGTTTTGGTGTCAATCATTATAGTAAACATTATTAGTATATGAAACTTTAAAATAAACTCCCTCGACATGATATCACCGATCTAGTAATCGTCAAGAGCGATGAAAATCGGTTGCATTCAACTAAATTTTATCAATACATCGCAAGTACGCCAAGTTAATATTATCGTCTGAAAGACGCAAATAAACTGCAGCGAAATTGCAGCTAAGCAGCTAAGCAGTAAAGAATGTCTGACCAGAGCGGCGCTAGGACTGGAGGTGGCGATGAGAGTTTGCGTGGGCGCGACTGCGTTCTTGGGCGACTGGAGGGCTGGAACGTCGCAGCAGCGGGGCGCGTAGGCAGGCCTGTGGTGATGGTAGCCGGGCGGAGCGCAGCCAGGAGCCTGAGCCTGGGCCCTCACGGCATCGCAGTAGTTGAGCACCTGGTGGTGAGTAGGCTCGACCTGGTGGAGATGGTGATGGTAGTCGTAGGGGCCGTAGTCGTCCTCGAAGCCCTCGAGGGCTCGGCTCTCGGGTAGGACAGCGCCGCTGGAGCTCGGAGGTGGCGGAGGCGGCTGCTGCTTGGGCCGGGGAGTCGCGCGAGGCGTCATCGGGGCGATCGGCGGTGGCTGGCTGACTGAGTCCACGGGACAGCGGGAGGACGGACAGCTTCGGGTCGCGGGTAGCAGGGACGAGTCCGCTTGGCCCACCTCCTCCTCGTCCTCCGAGAAGAGGTTAGGATTGAAGCTCGGGTCTGGACCTGCTTGGTTTAGGTTGGTTGTCGTCGTTTTTTTTTATTTTCGCTTGGAGAAGCGTTTGGTAGAATTATGTATAGTGGGGGTAGGTCTGAGTGCGAGGTTGGAGAAACGTCGTCTTTTCGTGGTGCGCTAGGGTTGAAACATTTTATTTGCCGGTATAGTTTTCTTTATAGAGATTTAAAGTTACGATTTTTCGAAATTAAAACACGACACACGTGCTTTTCTGTAGTAGCAGCTACAACGCAATGGCGACAAGTCGATGAAAATAAAAGTATCCGTAATAAAGTCTTATCAGTTCTCTCTATTTGTAGGTCAAACTTCTTTCTCACGCTGACAGGTTTTTCATTCTCGGCAGTGCTCCTCCCAGCCTTATTCGCTTTTTGTTCCCAACAATTTTTCTTCTGGCATAGTATATACATATATACGCGGTAAAAGTTTGCGCTGCCGAGCTACAATTCATTATCGACTTCTCTGATTTAAAGTGTATAATATAAAAAGGGGCTAAGAAATAAAATGCTTTCTAATTTACTTGTTGATGTTTCGATTCCGCGCGTTACTTGCTTTTCAAATGAAACGCAGCTCTGAAGGTTATTATTGTCCGATGGTACGTCAGCGATTAAGAGAGGCGATTAATTTCAAGACTAGGAAACTAAAAACAATATGCTAGTCAAACAATCAATGTCTTTGCCATTTATTTTTATCTGCGCGATAACGACAATATTGTACAATTAATCGTCATTTTTAATTTAAAGTATTCAATAAATTAAACGCAAAATTAGATAAAAATATTGGCCAAGAATTTCTTATTGTATTTATTAGCCTTTTATTGCTAAGCAATTACAATAAGTTGAGCTGCACAGTTTATATGATTACTCTAATAAATTTTGCGCTGTAATGGCCAAATTTGCTTAATTATTAGGGGATGAGACCAAGCATTAGGAGCTGAATCTCTGATTGTTCAGATAAACTATGTTCTTATAACAATTATGTAATTAAATTCTCCTTAAGGTGACTCAACAATTAGCTTTTATCTATTTCCACGCAGAGGAGATTTAACATACAAACACCAAAGTGGAACTAATTCATTTTTAATATTAAGTTAATTGCACGTTTACTCACGATAGTTTCAACATTTTTCTCTTCAATTTCCATATTACGCTATTTGCTTACTTCCCATGTTAAAAATCAAGGCTATTCGAGATGCCCAGAAATAGAGATGTGAAAGAAACATAAATATGCAAACGAATGCTAAGCGCATTGCGTTCTGTCTGCTGGAAAGTTATTATTACATTATACGATATGTGTATGGTGTGTAGGTACAAATTGGTGTAGCTCGAACTTTTCCTGACTAATTAAAACACTATACAATGCATTTGTTCTAATAATTATAATAACTGTATTATGAATACCATTATAATTATATTATACTTTAAAATTATTACTTATGTTGACTGTACTCTACTATAAACTGACAAAGATCTTTCTATCGGTACCCATCCCTCCTCTCCCTACCACCAACTCCCCTCTCCCCTTTCCTAATTTCCCCTTACAACTTAAATTAATAAAGAATGATAAATGTTATCTAACTTACTCGACTCTATCATTAAATTAACATTATTTCGATTCCTTAGAATGTGGATACTCTCAAAACACTCCCTCTTATATTTATTTCTAATCCCCTCTTCTAAAACTTCCACACTCCCGAAATCGAAAGAATGCAAACAATTCATACAATGTTCCTTTAACCCCGAAGTAAAATTTTTGCTCCGTAAACTATATTGATGTTCATACATTCTTTTTTTCAAATATCTACCCGTTTGGCCAATATAACATCCATTACAA
>UELU01127209.1:0-34178 GCA_900490025.1 Megastigmus dorsalis
CCCCTGAGATAATATTTTGAAGAAAAAATATCGTACCGTCAGCAATAGAGAATGCGTTGTATAAATCTGAACACCTCAGCGTTAATGGGTTAAAACGCTAAAATAAAAAATTTCAAATTACAATATTTTGGTGAAAAATAAAGATATCCCAAAAAATCCAAGTAGGTTTGAAAGGGGGAGATTAGTACTTTCAAATTCCATATTAGCTTTTGTGGTAGACATTTTTCTTGTTCCGTTATATAACCTCAAAAACAGCTAAAAAACGCGTTTTTGCACTTTTAGGTTAGGATATCTTGAAAACCTGACGTACAGGAGCAATTTTGAGTTCGGATTCGGATTCAGCGCATCAAAATCCTTCGGAAATGTTTGGTCTGCTTTCTGGCTTTTGACTTTTGTCAAATTTTGTCGGCCTGTGTTATTGTACCAAGAAACTATTGTAAAGTATGAAATTAATATAACATTAATAGGTCTAGCGTTTCGGAAACACTTTTATTTTTCTGATAAATTAATAACTGTATTTTAATTGTACTAAGATTTCTTAATCTTAAAAAAAGCCTAAAGTTGAAAATCATTTAGTTTCCCTTTCAAAATGTCAAAGCTGAAATCACGAAGCAAAGAGTATTTTCGAAAATCCGATAAAATCGCATTTGCCAATGAAGTTACATTAACTCAGCGGCCAACATAAACACGTCTAAAACACAATTAAAACGTAAACAACGCACGTCTCTCAGCTACGTATATACAAGCGATCCCAAATAAAAAGAAAAAAAAAACTGCGAAAACTCCTCGTCCTGAAGTACGATGTTTATTGCAAAAATATATTCCAGGTTTTTAAGCCCGTCAACTTTTTTAACCCCTCAGCAGCAGCAGCAGCAGCAGCAACAGCAGCAGCAACAGAGGGAGCGAAGCTAAGCATGTCGTTCGTTCGTTTCTATCGTATCTCGTTGTTTACAATATTGCCGCAGGAGCAACTCCGCAGCCGATACCGTGATCTCGATGGCCCGCAGTGCGGTATAGAGTAACCGGGCGAACAGCCAAGCGAAGCGAACAGAGAGAGAGAGAGAGAGAAGGATAAAAGCGCGGCAGTGGCTGACTACGAACACATTGCTACAGAACCACCGGATCGTTCGACTTTTTGCCTGGGCACCAAGAGCTGAATTATCGATATTGGCACGTTACAAACGTACTGTGCCCCGGTATATAGGGAAGAAGGTGAAAACAACGACTACGCAGCCGGGAGAGTAAGAAAAGAAGAGGACGAAGGAAGAGAGAGAGAGAGAGCGAGAGAGAGAGAAAGGTGTGTGCAGTCGAAGAGTATGAGGATGAGGCTCTCTGGCGAGGTTATAGGCGACGGGCGAAAGAAATAAGGCTCTCTCAGAGAGCGGAGAGTAAGAGTAACCCGGCCCAGACTGAATTATTGCTAAGTGAGCGTGGAACTTTGACCGGGATCTCCACTCTCTCTCTCTCTCTCTCTCTCTCTCTGTCTCTCTCTCTCTCTCTCTCTCCCTCTGTATTTGCGCTAGTATTTATACATGTACAACTCGAGTTGGGAAGAAATCTCGGTTCACCACTGAAATACGCATTTTCGGGCCCCGAGACACTTTTTATAGCATTCGGTAATTGCGAAATTTATTTACTCGTAAAAGAGGGATGCATATATTGAAAAATGTCTGAATGGACTGATCTTTTCTACTCTGACGCGCGACTCGTAGGCGATAGTTTGACTGTCAGCTGCTGTGCGGTGGCTCCATATCGTTGAGATTCGGTGAATGTGCAGCGAGCCATTTTTCATGCACGGTTAATTTACGAGCGTGGCACGCGTTTGACGCTCAAATTGCCGCTTGATCTTCGTTGGATTTTTTTATCACGGTGGGTAAATGACAAAATTTTAATTGCCGCATTAATATTCTTTGTTGTGCATATAAGAGCTGAATTATATGGAGATGGAGGGGGAGGCTTTGATTCTTCTTGGCTATTCTTTTTTATTGCGAGAGTGTTGGTTTACTATGGAAATATAAAACTTTTCGAGCTGCATCGAACGATGCGAATTAAAGCAAGACAATATTTCTACCGATAGTTTATTTACTCAAAAATGCAATGCTTGAAACAAAAAAAAGAAAACTCGAAAATGACTTTGCTATTTCAATTGATATTTCTAAAGTACTTTGGCACGAGCTAACGATGCATTCTTTTAAAATCCCGACAATTTCGCAACGCCTGCAACTCCGATCATTACCTCGAAAAACCTGCAATGCACATTCGCATATAGTCCATCCGCGAAAAAATGTTCGAATTCTAATAACGACCGATTCACCGCGAGCGCGCGCCACACGAAAGGCTCCTTTCATCAACCCAACTTTCCAACACACACACACACATAGACATTGCGGTATAAACGTCCTGGGAAAAGGCGTTTCTTTATATATCTCTCCGTCGCGAAACTCTCCGCGCACTCTCTGCAATATTCACGGTGGTTGGTCCCCCCGTGAATGATCAAAGAATAAAACCCGTCGCCGCCGATCGCAGCAGCCGCGCGTGCCGATTCAGCTTTCCTATACACACACACACATAGCAGGAGGAGAGGGAGAGAGAGAGAGATCTATGAATGTGTGGACAGTACGGACACTTATGGCATGTAGGCAGCGGCAGTAACTAATGGCGCGCGCGCTCCTCTCCTTCGCTGCTTTCTTTTTATTACGGAGAGCTACAGTATTTCGCGTGCATATAGGGGGATGATGATGTGTGTCGTCTGGGATGTATTTTATTGCGAGGGAGCGAATGGATTGTAATGGATTGTAATGGATTGGAGGCCGTGGTTATATTGGATCGTGCACCAGTTTAGTGAATGTCTTTGACGTGGTGTAGCGATTAGTTACAGGACATATGGGAGAAAATCTGCGGTATAAATTGAAAGGAAATCGAAGATTTATTTTTATCTGAAAATTCGTTGCTTTGCATAATTTACAGAGTAATAAGAATGGCAGAGATGCGTTTACGATGAAGTGACGGTACTTGGTAGAGATAAAAATACGGTTCAAGTTAGAATATACATCGTAAAATACTCGCATATTTATATACAATGTAATCTCACGAATTTGTAGAACAACGTCGATTAAAACGTTAAATTGGCACCTAAGCCAAGTTAATTTCTACATGGAAACTGTTTATTTTATTTTTAAACTGTGTAAAATATTAATATATTTAACAAACATCATGATAAAAAAAAACGTATTCGAACAGAACAGCTCAGTACAAAATATTATCGTTTTCTAGTACATCATCAGTCTTTCCTGTACATATTGTTCCAATGCGTAAATGTTTAACATTTTTAAATTAAAAATTATGTCAATCTACTGGCAGTGATATTTTTTTCATTGCTTTATACATGTCGTAATTGAAGCACATTGAATACGCATATTTTATTATGGTCTTCGTGGCTGCATCTTCAAAATAAGAGTGGAAAAAGTTCAGATGATGATAAGGATGATGTTTACCCCATTAATGTCGTCCGGTAAAGGAGAAAAGAAAAAGGGAGGCAGACCTGTGTACACATATTTAACGCATGAAAGCGATGAATCGAATGAAATAGCAGAGACAGAGCAAAGATAAAATGAGACAGCAAGCGAAAGAGAGAAGAGAGAGAGAAAGATGAGGAGTAAGGAAGAGCCGCTGATGGGATTATAATGTGCTGGCGCACGTGCTCCCTCCCTGATTCTCTCTCTCTCTCTCTCTTTCTTCTTCTTCTTCTCGTAGCTTCATTTCTGACTTGTCAAACCTGTTTCCCGTACTGCCAAAAGAGAAAGAGATGAAACGTGTATAATGAAAAGCGATGAAAAAGAGAACGTGTATAACTCAAAAAAGATCCCTTCAAAATCATTGTAATATTCACCACTCAAATAAGATCTGCTGAGTAGGTCTGCTTATCCTATAATATATACTTGGGCTAAAATATAGTGCAAGTTTAAAATAATTTCTGTCGCAAAATTATCATGTATTTCATTTTTGTATGTCTGATCCATGACCAAGTATTCATCTTTTTTGCACATATTCTAGAAAAAGTATTCCATAGTTTTAAATTTCGTACAAGGTTATCATAAATTAGTAGGAACTTTACCTCAATTCTAACATACTTATTAACTTTATTATTTATGATTTTAACAAATTTAAAGGATTAATAAAAGGATGTAAAAAATTATCCATATTGTGACTAGTTTAAAATGACAAAAATATAAAATTTCAACTTCAAAACATTAAAAAAAACTTCAATTAGTTCGTAATATGCTGTTTTATTGTAATATCTTAGTTTTGTCGCTTACACAAGAACATCAAAAACGATCAACAGCTTCATCATTGGGTAGACCCAACTGTTTTTTTTTTTTTTTTTTCATCTTCGTTACATCTCTTTGGGTCGCGTGCAGTCGCACGTTATACACTTATACGCATTGCCCGCGCAGAGACAATGCGTGAAAAAAAGTGTTGGAAATCGATTGCATCATTATTTGCTGATGGTATCGGACCACTGATCACAGTCGAGTCTAAAGGTTGCGGGTCATCGATCGATCGATTTGTACGACAGGAGCGATGACAATGTTACGAAACGCTCTAATTTCCGAGGCGGTTCAACAGCGGACCGTCCCAGCCTCGTTTAGAATACTTGTAACGCGGAGCGCACAATTGAACGATTACATCTTAATCTTTGAGAGGAGGAGGAGGTGGAGGAGGTGGAGGAAGAGGAGAGTCGGAGGTCGAATTATATAACCCTAGGCCAAGAACAATGTGGATCGATTAATCAAAGATAAACGAACATGACAATAAGTATCATTTTTCGAGTCGGTGCGCGGGTAACCAAATTTTCTGAGCAGGTTAGAAAGCTGTCTCTCTTTCTCCTGCCGGCTATAGCGATGAGAAAATCGTATTTTTACGCCACGGCATCTTAGAAATCTTTTCAGCGTCGATCTAAGCTGGATAAAGGAACTTTCAGGATTATATAAAAAGTGTTTTCTTTGTTGTGTAGCGATGCTCGAATTTTCTAGTGTATAGCAACGATCTATTATTCTTAGTCAGTCATTGATTTAAGCCTTGAAAGCCTAACAAGTGATAAGAATTGCTTATAAGCATTCAGGAAAGACTTGGAAGCTCAACCTAACCGATAACATTTTTATACTTTTTTCTTTTAAAATTGTTTTGAAAGACAATCAAAATTGAGAATCAGCCGATTCGTTATTTTCAACTAGAAAAATACATTCTTTAAGAGCTAAAAAGTATGAGATTTCAATTCCAAGGCCAGTGAATGCATCGATCACCGACTTATCCCACATCTCGCGATTCCCATCGACAAATACGAGACGAAAAAAGGCAAATATGCACGATCGTTATAATGGGCCGCATAAAAAGGCACCGTATCTCCGAGTAGCGCTTGCGCAAGGAACAATATTTTTCTCTCGAATATTGAGAAACCTGCCTCGCTCCCTCGTGACAAATTCGAAAGAAATGTGTGGCCGATTCGCGAGAGGAGATGCCGCGTCGCGAGTCTCTCTTGGAGCCGCGCGCGCGCGAGCGCAAGCATTCATAAGTACCCTTAAAACGATTGCTATCCGCACATATAATTACATACGATTTAGATTTTTCGTGACCGCCGCGGCTTATCCGGATACGGAAAGAGAATCGATCGTGACTGGCTGTAGCCGCGGTATAATCGTGACTTCGACTGTATGTATACAGCCCTACTCTCCTGTGGAAGCATCTCTCGCTCGACAAGTATTAGCAATAAGAATCGAACTTGTACACCGCACCGTCGCGACTCTGTCTCACTTCTTTTTCTTCCAATAAATCCCTTATATCCTTTGTTTGTCACAACGGCGCTTGGTCCTTTGATGACTCTTCGCCGGGGTTATGAGATTCACAGGAGTTGCGCTCTCTCTCTCTCTCTCTCTCTCTTTCTCTCTCTCTCCCTCTCTCGGATATTATGAGTTACGTCTGCCACACGAATTCAATTCGAGGTCGATTCGCGGCAAAAGTTATTTTATTAAGCTATAAAAGACGTTACGATTGCGCGACTCTGTTTATGCGTAGACACTAGCCATTTTCTGTATTGCTCAATGCGCTCGCGCGTGCATGATATTCTGGAGACAGTAAAAAACGCTTTCCTCGTGGAATAACTTCATCCGACAATGAGAGAGAGAAAAAAAAGGCAGATGGAGAATCCGACGTATATGCGTAATTACAAGACAATTAGCGAGCAAAGATATTCCCCTGGGCCCTATACGAGCCATAAACTTGTTTTGCGTGAGAATCCAGCGAGTCGCGCCGCGCCGGTGCAGTGCGCAACACGCGATTGCAATGACATGCTTGTATGCGCCGAACTCCGCGCCGCGAGTACAAGATTATATGCATAGTTTTGCCTTTTGCCTATGAGCGAGTCGACGAATCGGTTTCGCGGCATCGCGCACGTCTAATCAGTGGAGTAAGAAAAAGTAAACAGGTTCGATGGGCAATTCGTAGTCCCGCGAGCGATTAAAACAGAAGTTAGAAATTGCTGAAATCGAAATTGCGGTGTGACCCAATGCTGATTAAGTATCGGTTACGCGGATGAAAATGATATTGTCGATAATTGTTGTCTCCAGCAACGAAATTTTGTGTGAACATCGAACTTGTTCAGCAAGTTCGTGTAAATTTAAAATCAGAAATTCATTCTAAATATCGATAAATTCAGAAAGATAAATATACTTAATAATTATAGTAACATAATTTATGTATCCCTTCGGTACAAACATTTTCTTGAACATTTCCTTTGACAGTATTCGAAAACGAAATTCACCATCAACACCTAATTATTATCGAATTCAGATAAATATTACGTAAATTTTACGAGACGATAATAACCATGACGAAAAGAAAGCGAAAGATAAAGATCCGCAGAACATAATACGTTTCCAGCACCGCGAACCAATACTCCGTTCAATACTCGAGAGCCAACTCGAACGTCTACTAAAGTATAGGATGCACGCAGGCTCACACAGCCATTCGACCCACCCTCTAATTGAGTACGAAACAAGTAGCAGACTCTCAGAGCCGCAGAGAGGCTGAAAATGTCGAAACGCGGATAGATTCTAGACACCCAGAAAATGAAGGAAGGGATCGCGCGGGGTACGTGATTATCGCCGATCCTTATATATCTGGAGCGGCACAGGCCATGCGCGAAAAGAGACCCCGCAAGACTTGCGTCAGCGGATAATTATTGTCATAATTTACGACGGACAATAGTTTTTCGCCGGGCCTGTGTATAGGAGCTCACCGTGGATCTGAGTGAAATGTCTTGGCCGAGCGACTTGTGCAGTTCATGAGAAGAAACGTGAGACGCGCGCGAGCTGCTGCTGCTGCCGCCGCCGGTGCAAATCTCTCTCTCTCTCTCTCTTCCTCTAATGCCAAGTGTTGCCTTTTTTGCTTCGCTCGTTTAATGAGAGTTTTCTTTGCATCTTCGGCTGATACGCGCGTTGAATATTCATTTGATCGCAGACACTTGTCAGTGGATGCGAGTGTGCAGTATGTGTGTGGCTGGTAATTATTACGAGTGTAGGTTGTCAGTAATTAATGTGCTTGTGAAATGTCAGTGAAAAGTATGTGATTCACACTTTTTTTTTCTGATTGAGTATGGGTTCTGATGTTATGTAATGTGACAGTGCATAATACTTAATGTCTTGAATTTAAAGAAAGATTCTGAGATTAACAGTGATTGATACAACGTATGCGTGTAATTTTAAAAGTAGAGCAGATTGATTGCTTGTAAATTCGAAGGCTTTTTAAAAATACTATTTGAAAAAATTTAATCGAAGCTTATATTATAAAGTTTAGATCGTTTTATTAATATTTCGAATAAGTATGTACGCCGATTCGTGTCAATAATCACGTACTATATCAATCTAAAGAACAACTTGGAAACCGATCTACCACAGAAGCTGAAACTAGCTTCTTCACTCCAACATCCTTTCCGCGTACTTTCTCCAAGTATAAGTACCTAGTAGGACACAGAGGAAGCTCAACGCGTCCAGACAAGATTTACCAAAAAATAAAAAAAGGAAAAAAAAGAAACACTCTTCTGGCAAGAAGAGAGGCCGATCTTGGCACCCACACGCACACCTACACAGCATCATCGCATGTATCGTATACGCGAATCTGGGTAATCTCGGGGCCATCGACGTTATACGCTTCTTCCTCCTCGAAATGATTCATGCATTGCTATAAATCATCTCTTCTGCGCGGCTCGATTATAAACATCTTCTCTCTCTCTCTCTCTCTCTCTCTCTCTCTCTCTCTCTCTCTCTCACACACACACACACACACACACACTTCAGAGTCTATCTGTCGATAATGCGACAAAGTCTCGGAGGTTTCGCTTTGTATCGCTTTCTAAGTCGTTTTAGGAAAGAAAAAAAGGGAGAAGCGTGTGTGCAGCTGTCGATATATATGTGTCATTTGTTAAAACGAGTGTCTGCGCTCGAGTCAAAAATAGATAAGAGCTGAAGGAGTGTTGATGCTTCTTCCTCGACGTTCCCCCAGGAGTTGTGATTTTTTCGTATGACAGATGTCTAGCTTCTTTTTTTGTCCGGCCGTATGCTTTCGAGATTGTAGAATGTTCGAAAACAACTGTTATGATAAATGTTTTTTGCGATTGTAGTAAAAATATTATGATAAGTGATATCGCGCGATGGTTCAGTTGTAAATAGAATCACGCGTCAATAGTACAATAATTTATCTCCGTTTGTTCATCTTCGCAACAGACTATCTATAAATTATATAAGAAGAGATTTGATTATGAGTTTCTTGGATATGGAGCTGATGAGATGATTTATTTAAAATTACATCCCAAAAAAACCGACGAGAAATTAAAAAAACAAAGCATGCTTGTCATTTACTTTATACATGCCTTATCACCGTATGTTCATTGCAGCTCTAATAACAATTTTAAAATAGCCGCTGTAGGCTAATGTCAACGTATCGCCGTAGAAAAGTAACAAGTATATGAACCATCATCCGAACAATCATCCCGATGCCATCGCCACAGATGTACTTTCCATTTCACGCAATCTCATTACCCACATGTAGCTCCCCAAGATTCAGTAACGGCTCTCATGAGCATGAAAGAGCATGTCAACGTTTCTCCTTCATACACACATACGCGTTTTTTTTCATACATTTAAATCTCTGACTTACGCGAATTCCCGCAAGATTTCGAATCGACCCCCTTGATCAGCGACACCTCGTGCCAACATCTCAAACCCCATTGCACACACATACACACACACATTCACTGTTACAGAGCATGTGCACTTCTTCTTGTACTTCCGGGTAAGCATACACGGACGAAAGACGAGGGATCACCACCGAACGTGTACATCAACACGCTCTCTTCTTCTCTCTCTCTCTCCCTCGCACGCGCGCTCTTTCTTCCCCACAAGGCTGCAGTGTCGGAGAAACATAAGGCGGGACGCGAGGCACACAGTGGCGTAGCCGGTATGTAAATCAGCTGGCCCCGTATCTTTTATGGATTTTCCCGAGAATCGTACGGTATGGACAATCGGTGAATCAATGGATAAGAAAGAGCATTTGCAAAAATACGTCAGTTTGGAGTATTTGCTGTGCTATGATTGCGATAAAATGTATAGCTTTGACCAGTACGTTACCCACAAAATCAGTAATTTCAAGCAGCGAGAAAAAATAATCTTCTTTTTATTCAAGAATATTCATGATGCGTTGAGAATAATTTTCATTTAATAGTTAATGTACGAGTATTTTATTCTAACGTTGCAGCTTCACAAGTCCCCGATAAGCCATTAATATCTAACGTACATACATGTAAAAGAAATAAAAAGAAGTGCTAAACACACGCATGTACGAGCTCCCGCATTAAAAAACAAAACAGAACAGAAGTTGCAGTAGCGCATCGTGTATTCATGACGATTCGTATAAATAACGTGCAAATTGAACTTAAAAAAAGAAAAAAAGGAACAGCAGCAATAGAGTATTCGTTTTTACGCCAATGGCTCGACTGGCACGCGCCTATGACATCGTGCCGAAATCATTATACTCTCGAGAGAGGGTCTCTCTCTCACTTTCTTTTTTTCTAGAGCATCCGCTTTTTGATGGGGCCACGTGTCCTTACAAGATGTTGGCACAGTTCGACGAAAATGCACTTTGTCTAGGGAACGAGGAGGAGGGATTTAAGAGAGTTAATAAATGGCACCGCGGAGTGTCTCTGTGTCTATACCCTTTTTCTTGGTAAGAAGGATTTCGTGGGCAAAAAATCGTCGTGCCGAACACTTGTTACGCCGGGACGGTGTCTCTTAAACACGTGTTAGAGAAACACCGAAGAAGAGCATATAGCTTTCTGTATAAAGCATGAATAAAGTATCGATTCCAGCCTTTCTATTATAATGCAAGTCGGGGTTATTGTGTGTTGAATTTCGCTTTCACTATGTAACCGCCATTTCGCAATAATATACGAGTTTGATGGAAGCTCGGATAGTGCGAACGTGTGTGTGGAGAATGATTTTTTCGCGCATAAAAATGAATATTAGAAAGCTTTGGGGGATTAAAAAAGCAAGCGAGAATGGCTGATCGAGCGATTTCAGGAACTGCACAAACGCACTGCGAGAGAAACATTGAGTATTACACAGTCTATTGCAATTAACCTTTACAGAACGGCATTTTTCAGTTCAAAATCGATATCACAGATATGGTTAAGTCATTTATAAGTAGACCCAACATGCCCAGGTGAAGTACCTCTTCCCTAAGTGGCCATGTCAGCCCTGTAAAGGTTAATTGATTTACTTAAATAGAAGAAAATGCTAGTTTTCCATGTATACATCATACAGTCTGTAAAACTTTGATTCAATGTAGAACCGCGACGAATTAGTGTCCTCCAACTGATTAACAAACGCGATACTAAAGGCTGTAAATGAACTCGTCACACGTAACGTGATCTCGAATAAAGAGAGGAACAAATAAAAGATTCGGAACTATCATTTTCCGTCTCGGTGCAGGGACGATACGAGACACTTGCCCTGTGTTCCCCGAGAGCATGTAGTTGAGCCCACGCCAGACTCGACTCTTGTTCCACTACATCACACGGGCTGCGAGCGCCGGATGATATTGTTGTCCCGAAAACCGGGAGAGAATGAGAGTGAGACGAAGTGTTTTACATTTTGGATTTGCGATGGCTATAATTGGCGATTAGCTCATTAAGCTATAAGAGAATATCTACATTATTGAAAGAAATTTATTTATATATAGACAGAATATATATCAGGGGAATTCTTTTTCTAAGATAAGATTGCTTGATGAGATATTCTATTCTGTGCTCGTGCAGTGGATTCATAAAATTATGCATACGTATTTGTCTATCAATATTATAAAGTTAATTGAACAAAAGAACATTACTTATTTTCATTGCACTGGAATAACCTCATAATTATAAAAATTGAAAGTAATTATAAACTTTTATAGCAATAAACAACCTACTATTTCTCACTCGTTTATTAGAAAGTAATCGGTAAAATAACTTCTCCCTCCACGGAAAAAAAAACAAACGAATGGCTCTTTTTGCCGGTTAGCAAAAACGTTTTACATACACTCGCTTCTAATTCAGTTTTAATAAATATTGTTAGAAACGAGAGAGTTTGAGCCAAAGCACCTTGCTCATTATAAAAGTCATACCGCTGAATGGCTCCATAAAGTTTCCACTATTTGCACGAGAACCGTTGAGCGGAGGTTAAAAAGGATTTGTAATTATAATGCCGCAATTAAGGAAGCCATCGTGATTTTGAGAGATTTAGACGCTCAGATCGCTACGACGATTACGGATCGACTGTACGTTGCTGTATGTGTGTTCGTAAGCCTTCCGGGGGCCTTTCTGGCTTCATCTAAAATGGTAAATCCCACGGCGCGCTTGACCGCTTGAGTCCTGGGAAAACAAAGAAAGTTCCATGCCCTCGTGATTGCTCTCTTCGTTAATATCGACGTTCCGGTATCGAAAAATTATTATGCTTCTCACATATGTGCTATTCAATAGTCTTATCATCGTCGTTTGTTGAATATTGTTTCAGATTAATGTAACGGTAAGTTGTTCGCGGAGACAAGTGCAAATTTCTAGCCAGATTTGATGAATCACATTAAACAAACTTTAATATTACTTGATTTTATATTTCTTCTTTGTCTTATAGAATAGCTGTTTAACATTAACTCAACGTTAAAACTGTTAAGCATAAGATCGTGTATAAATTACATAAATTTGTAATACGATCCTTACAGTCGAACTCACGGAAATCCTCGTGATAAACTACAAAAGTGTATTCACAACTAAGTTTCCATCAGTAATTCAATGCTGATTTCACTGAACAAAACCGAAATAACGTAGTAATGTGGAGAATACTCAGCACCGACCAAACTCAAAACAATGTCTGTCCATAACACATTTAATTTAAATTTCTAAACCACAATCGAAAAATAAAAAATTCCCTACGAATACAAGTGTGTCACTTATCTTTCCAAAAAGAAGCAAAGGAGAAACAAAGCGGTCGCGAGAATCGATAATAAAAAAAAAAAAGAATCATCGCGATACATTGAACCTGAAAGTTCGCGCTATCGCTTTTATTTAACGCGAAACAGGCGCGCGCCTTACAAAATACGAAAAAAAAAAAAAGAAAACGAGAGAAACGAAGAAAAGAAAAGAAGAGAACGGGAATCCTTGTCGAATATAATCGAGTTTCTCGCGCGCACGAACAGCGCCATAACGAGTGCCATTGAATTGATATCTCGCCGGGCAATAATGACGTCCCGGATCGCGTCAAGTTTATAAAGCAAATATCACTCGCATAATTTAATCTCTCTCCACTCTCTCGTTTAGCGAAGCCAGAGGCAGAGGCAGGTAATCTGCGGAGGGAAGCGCCACGAAGGTGGTCGAGCACGTATAAGTGGAGCCTCTTGGCTTTTATATATGAAAAACTGCATTCCTTTGGAGGTTCGAACGCGCGTGTGTATATACCTGTGTCTGTGTGTGTGTCTGTGTATGTGTGTGGCTATTCAATGGCTTATCTAAAGCAGTTATGTAGAGCCTTCTTCAGTAGGTAGTCACCCGCATATTCGATATTCCCCCGTGCAGACCTGACGTGTGCAATTCAACGCCGCGCGCACACGATTATTGCGTATTACCAGACACTCGCTCCTTTAGTCCTAATGAAGGTTTACTTTTAGAAAAATAATCTGCCCAATTATTGTTGTGGGTATATCGCCAAGCTTTTCAACGGCGATGTGTATAAGCATGGATTAATTTTTTTTTCTCTTGTATTTGGATCTACTTGGGGTGTTTAATTTATTGAGTTGATTGGACTTCATAAATTACGCCCGCAACTGGATCTGATAAAGCTGTTTGTGAACAGAGATGGGAACCAAGTGTGCCAATTCTTTGTTTGGTGTACGCGCAAATTATAATTAGCGCGAAAAACGGAAAATTAATTCTAGACGATGTAAAGTCGATGATTTTTATAGCTACAGTGTATTTTTAGTAGTGGTTCAAAAAGGCAAGACCGATTTCAAAATGCTCAGCAAACGTCGTAGTAAATAAAACTTGTCCAAGTGTAAAAAAACTTAATAATCATCCGATAAACTGACAAGCCTACATAAAAACGCGCGCGAGTCGTTAAGGAAATTTCTCGCATAAAAAGTTTTTATCGCTGGCGCGCAAAAATACGATGCTTATAAACTCGATACTTTTACAATGATATCTTCATCAATCCTTGGCAATTATAGCATCAAGTCGTAAATATCATACCACTATTTGTGTAGATTTTTTCATTCGTTTATTTTTTGAAATTTTAGGTTCTTTTTTTTAGAACTCGACGCTCAATTAAAATCTCTTAAATGAAACGATGTCATTAAAACACTATATTGAACAAACCTTTCTCTTGCATCCAACATTCAAAGCATAATCATTCTCTAGAAAAATAATCTTCTTACAGATATATTTAGTAAACGAAATTTTCATCAGCATTAACCAGCACCAAAAATCCCGATCAATTTGCTCAAAGCTCTAATCCGATTGAACGCGCGCAATCCACAGAATAATCCGCCTAGTTAATTCGCTCGGAAACCCGAGTAAATAAAGGAGCACTTGCGCGACTTGTAGACCCCGCCGATCGAATCGTCTCGTTCCTTCTTTTTCTTTCTCTTGTACTCCCAGCTGGTCAAAGAACGAACGCACGAGTTGTACAGGGAGGTTCTTTATTCAGATAGAGTTATCTTTAGTAAGGTATGACTCGGCCGCACTCGAAGCCACCCGAGTGACTCGGCATTACCATCACCATCGCACCTCTACACCGTTTTTTTCTCTCTCATCCTCGTATGCAGGAAGCCTTTAAACTTGGCTATTTGATGAAATTCGCAAGGTGTGACCGTTTATTTCTTTTGTGCGTGTGTATGTATGTGTGCGCTTTGGGATGAAAAATAGATTTTCAAATTTGCTTTTTTTTTTACTTTTTTACGTGTTTTTGTCGAAGTTTTTAAATATATTACACGCATTTAAAAAGGCTTTTAATTACCTATATTTCATCGTCATTAATTAATTCTTACAGAATTGTGGATTGATCAAACCGAATATGATTCCAATGTTAAGTATGAAAATTCACAAGAACAAATATATAAGATATTAAGAGATGTCTTAAGATGTGTGTGCTTTGTGGGCTTGAGTAATTATTAAAATTTAATAAAACGTTTTAGTAATAAAGGTTGATTAGGACATACATTAGTAAAATTTTCAAATAATTATCATTATTATATTACTGAAAAAATATACTAATAAAAAAACGTTTTTTTTTAATTGAATACGGCAGGCAGGACAATGAATTAATCTAAGTAAAATTTCATATATAAGTAGCATTTTTATATCGCTTGTATCGGACTACTATTTCGCCAATTTTTATAGAAATGAAAGATATTATTCAAACTTTATTGTTTTTTCTTTTCGTATTAACTGCTCATACCTACGGAAAGCCGTAAGCGATTTTATTAAATGTAATTGTTATAGTATTATTTTTTTAATGTTCAAAAATGTAGCTTTTATTAACAGTTCAAATTTTTCTCTTTTTTTTTTATAATTACAATGAAACTGATAAAATATTTACCGTTACAATTTAAAGCCTTATTGATTAAAATTTCTTGCGTGATTCTTTTCTTATGTTTAAAAATATCATTTTTAAAGGTTAGACTACTATTGATTCAATTGAACAAATGATTGAAGAAGCTAAGTGCGAATGAAATGACAGCGGCTTTTTTATATTATACGCTGTTGCAGATCGAGGTACGTGCATAATACGAGCGAATAGGTGTGAGAATAATGCAAGGAAATGTGTATTGAGCGCAGCTCTCTGACCTCTTTCAATTTTATCGATCGTTTGAGTGAAAGTATATATTATTCGATGTTACCACTCGCTGCGCGCATTATCGTAATTTCTGCGCCTGTTTTTTTTTATTTTCATTTGTAAAGGAACTTTGTTGCATTGTCGTAACGGTATTGTGTGGTCGAAGGTGTGTATTTTTGTCGTGTGGAATTTGTTTATGAATACGTGAAAAAAAAGGCAAGAAGCTGTTAATTTATCAAGAGCTATTTTGCTGTTTTGTTTATTGTTACGGTGACTATAAAACAATTTATTTGCATGATAATTAAGTTTTTAGAATTTCGTACCGGATAACAGGTTTACTGATTCTTTTTTAGCTTAGACGACACTCTTTAGAGCCTGTGCAAAGAATAATTTTAAGCTCGATAAAGTTAATGTCAAATCTTTAATGCGCGATATAGAGGAACTGGTGGATAATTTACGGGACAGCACAGCCAATAAATAGAGAATTATCAATGAAAATTGACAGGCAACTATAAAAATTTTATTTCTACGAGTTGAATGGTTCTACAGACTGTTTCACTTATAAACGATACTTAACTGAGTCTATACTCCGCATTTCGATATTAACATTTTTACGAGATGTAAACAAGTTTAGAGGCAGAATAAGTGTTACCTTTTGCTGTTTGCAAAAAAGCATTTATTACAACACCTATTCTGTTAAAATAACGGCGCGGCCGATCGCTTTGCTATGTACGAAAAGAGAAGTGAAATTTATTTATAAACAAGTATAGATATGCAAAGTTACTTCTTTTTTATCCTCTAAGTCTGCAAGCAGCGTGTAAAGGGTGTGTGTATCGATGTAGCAACTTGATTGAACGGTACATAGTCACCTACAAATACAGCAGCGAATTAAAACGTTCATCTAATATACAGGATTAAGAACAGCAATAAAATTGGTCTTAATAATCAACCACTAATACACACTTCCGTTTCCTGAAAATCATTGCAAAAAGAGTCATTGCATAACCAACTAAAATTTCCCACGAAAACTATCCACGCGCTTCCACAGTCCCTGCATCGTCACACGCTTTTCCCATTCTCAAAACTCTCTCTCTCTCTCTCTCTCTCTCTCTCTCTCTCTCTCTGCACTTCCAGCAGAACATCCCATCGACACTTTCCTTCTTATAACACGCGATAAAGATGTCATGAAAAGCATCCGTGATCTTGGACCTCACCTCTTTAACATCGAATATCCCCCAGGCAGCCACACACACACACACACACACCTAGGCACTGCCATAGCCTGTGCACGCTCGTGTTTTTAACTAGGTTTTCATGCTGGCCGATAGGCAGATCGCTTCTAGGATAGCGCGACCGAGCGAGAGAGCCGTGCGCGCGAAAAAGAGAGCGAGTGGGCGTACGCGGCGCGCGCGCGCACCACAGCAAGAGCCAAGAGCAGCCGAGTATTAAAGATACCGGTTTACGATGCCACTAAAAGTTTGAGCAGGCGCGTAATCTAAAGGGACTTTTTCTTTGCGCGTAGTAGCAGCGGGGCACGCCTGTACCGAGAGACTTTTCTTTGCGAAGAGAGAGAGAGAGAGAGAGAGAGAGAGAGAGAGAGAGAGAAGCTGCAGGGGTTTCTAATGGTGGATTTGGAGCGAGTGCATGAGAGAGAATCTTAGGGATTATGTGTGCTGCTGGAGGCTGATTAGTGTTTTTGGTGATTTAGGTGAATCTTGAATTGGCCGGTGCACAAAATATTCTATGCACGAATTGTCTTACGTAAAGTTCTATAACAAAGATGGAATTCAACAGAAATTACCATAACGAGTGCTTCGTCGACTTTCACTGTATTTCTATACGAGAACTAAACAGCGTTGGCATTACTCGCAGTTCATCATAAGCGATAATCAATAAAGTTGTACACCAGAGAACATTTATTGCTCCCATAAATGAGATTCTTAATCTCGATCGCCGCTCGAGATTTAGAAAGCTAACGGAACGTTTTGTCCAAATTTCATGCAAAACCATTTGCGGTGATGTTTTACTTCCATAATGAAATCATAAAACCGATATAAGCAGATACAGTATCGACGTTTCGTAACAAGTACATGCAGGGCAAATAATTTTAGTATTCATTAATTTGGCGAATATATAAAGAAACAGAATTTATCGTTATTCTATTCTTCCGCATTTCCCGTATAGTACCGATGTACGCGGTCAAAAAAATCCTGGTATCCCAGTGCTGCACCTTCTCTCGATATATTTTATCATCGAAAACGCTCATCTCCGAAATAAAGAGTCATCATAAAAAGACGGTAAAAAAGGCAACCTTGTAAAAATCTTGTAAAAGAGGAAAAAAAAATCGGTCCCTGGCTTTTTCTTCCTTTAAATTCGAGAAAAAGGAAGCCTCGGAATCGGTGCCTCTCTCACAGGCACACGAATAACAGACACACACGCACACACCTGTAGAACCGGATGTCCCATTGAGTATTGTCTGGATATTTTTCGTGTGGGTGGGCGTTCGATGACATGCTGTGCGCGCGGCGCGAAAACCAGGCCTCGGCTGCATCTCATCTCGCAGGTCAACGAGACTTTAAATGGAATCCAGTTTTGTCGGGGGAGGGATCCTCGCTGCCACTGCACACGTATAGCTCACAGCATTGTGCATGCGACTTTGCGCGCGCTCTCGCGTGAAATCTTTGTGGCGCAAATATCGAGCGAGAAGAGGAAGGAAATGGGGGGAAAAAAGGAAACTGTGGGTGGAGATTCGGACCTTTCTTTACGTTCGGTATGCTCGGTGTCTCACGCTTTGGTGCTGCAGGTACCGATGATGCGCATTTTTCGCAATGCGTGTCTTGAATGGGAAATACCTGCGGTGTGGTCAACGATCCGATGGGGCTTTAATCTTTGCCGCGGATTAGAAGCGGGAAGTCGTTAGCGGACGATTAGGATGAGTGCAAATATTGTGAGATTACGGCAAGGGCGGAAACTTGGAGATTTGATTCCTGAAGAAATGATGGCAGAGTATAACGTGAACATATTTGTTGGTATACTGTTTCTGAAAACGGAAAGAAACGTTTTTTTTTAATCTCTAAATAGGAAATACATGAAGTCAAAAAGGCGAGAAGAATTAGTTTAAAGAATCCCTTATTGGATTAATTAACCTTTATTTAAAACCAAATAAAACGTTTGATTTTTATTAATTCATTTATAAAACGTTCGTAGTGTCGTAGTGAAAAGTAACAATATCATTTACATTCAGTCGCTTATAAAACCATTTTATTGTCAACTTTGACTCTATTAAATTATGTGTTCATTTTATTATTTGCCACAAAATACAACGGTGCCGTAAATTATTGAATTAAGTAACGGCGCCGTTAATCATTGAATTAAGCAGTACTTTTGAATAACTCAAACTCATTACAATTGACATTAAATCAATTCTACATCACCCTTAAAAAACTCGATGCAAACAATGCAAACCTTCAATTTCTCTCTATACAAGTCATCCAAATATTCTCTCCAATGGGAATACAACCCAAGATCCTCGAAGGCACCGGCTGCCACGAGATCTCCAATCTCACCACCGCCATACTCGACTTTTCATCGCTAAAACAAAAGACCCGCACGCACTCGAAACCATATACACATCCATCAGAAAGACCTCCCCTCCCCTAACGCCACACATGCTAGCAATTCCATGGTGGCCCAATACATTAGCTCCGACCGCGGGCGCGTGGACCAACTGTCGCGCGCAGAGTGCACGCGTCGGCTTTTCACGCTCTCTGTGCCGAAAATTAGTCGTAAATTCGTGTATATATGGTGCGCTCTCTGCGCATCGACGATGACGATGCGCCCCTGGTATACTCCTCCCCTTTGCAGGAGGCAACCGATACCAGCGCGGCGTGGGTGTGGATGTTATTACCAACCGCACGCGTCTATATGTGGCGCACATGGTGTTGGTTGAGGCTTTTTTTCTGTTTTTAGAACTGGACTGCATAAGGTGTATTTGGGGGGGTTTATGGGGGCTGGAGCTGGAGTTGTGCGAGCAAACGGTTCATGCGGGCTGATGGTTTTGGGGAATGAAGCACTTCTGAAAGATTTTTCGTATTTATTGGATATGGTGGATGAAAATGTTTATTATGCATTTTTGAATTAAAACCGTAAACCGGAAGATTCGTCATACTATGCATTGGAAATATTTTTATTTTGTGTAAGGAAAACAGCCGTTTAATTCGTTGACTAGTGATCTCATCTATATAAACTTAAATATACGAAGCAATAAAGAAATTTGAAAAGACAAACAACTGCGAACACACCGAAATCAACAAAAATGTTTGCGATTTCGATTAACATTTGAGTCCTTCATTTACGGAAGGCATCACGCTTCTGGCATTCCTCAACGACTCCTTACACAGAATATATATACCTCTCCTGTGGCGAATGTTTGCTTTTTAAAGCCTCCCCGCGGTATAAGCTCTCAGCGATCATTTTTAATCGATTATCGAGCGCACGTGTTGCAACGCACGTTGGTCAACTAACTATATCCGCCAAGAAAAAAAAAGAGAGAAAAAGAGAAATAAGAAAAGGCAAAAAAAGAATCACTTTCATTGATGGAGAGAGAGAGGAAGCAGAAGATGAAAAAAAGAAACCGCCGCTGCTACTGCTGCCGCTCCCGCTGCTGCTTTTGGCTTCAGTACGCACGTATTAAGCAGCGCCACGCCATTCACTTAACACCTTAGCCTGTCAAGATCGATTCTTTCAAAGAGAGTAGGAAAAGAGAGAGAGAGAGAGATTCACTCTGTCCGCAGAAGAAATCCAAAAGAATCCGTATCGTTACGGATTCCAGCCTGGAAATCGATTCAAGGTCCTTGTAGTAGAGAACCCAAGAAACAGAGGAGAGAGAAAGAGAGAGAGAGAGAGAGAGAGTGAGAGAGAGAGAGAGAGAGAAAGAGGAATTTCCTGAACTAACCGACCGACCGGCTGCTGCAGCCGCGATAAACTCGTCCGAGCGAAATTCTTGGCCGAGGCGAGAGATATCGGACGAAAAACAAGCCTACAACTTGATTGTGTCGGATAGTTTATGGGCGATTCCCTCTTCTCTCTCTCTCATTCTCTTCCTTACTCTCTCTCGAGACTGCGTCGTGACGAGGCGTTAAACGTGCAGACGCGCGCGCGAGCCGAGCAAGGCGTCGTTTTGTCGAGCCGCGAGAGCAGCGACGCACGACCTGAGAAACAGAGAAAACAAGACTCTCGGCAGCGATACGGAGATGAGCTGCAGAGCAGCAGCTCTTTTTTTCTTCCCCCTCTTTGTAATTTCTCGTGTCGTTTGGATCTATCCACCACCCTTATCAATGGATAATATACATTTCCTTTAGTTTATTTAAACCTGCACTGTGTTCCAAAGTATATTTATCGATTTCGGTAAGGAGACAAACAAAGAGATTGAACGAATCAAGCACTCGCGTACAGACGGAGAAGGAAAGAATGAGGAAGAGAGAGAGAGAAAAAGAGAGAGAGAAAGCGAAAAGGCTCTTCTTCATCAGCGAGCTCACCTCCTTACCTCGTAATTATTGATTTTTACGAGACACGCGTACCTCAGACGTGCAGGTGCGATAGAGATCTTCCAGCCACAAGAGAGAAAGAGAGAAAGAGAGAGAGATAGAGTGAGAGAGCCTAAGGACCCACCGCGTAACATTTCAGTCCTTGCAGATATAACCTGCCCACTCCCACCGAGACGTCGAAATATTTTAATCTGCTCGGTAGCAATTTCCGGATGAGCTTCTCTCTCACTCTCTCTCTCTCGTCCAGGAACCTTTTCTTTCTCTCTCTCTCTCTCTCTCTTTCTCTCTCCACTTTACCTTTATCCAATATATCGTAAATTAAGGCGCCGAGAGTTCAGGTGGAAAAAAGGTAGCTCCGCGCTTTTTAACAATTCTCACATAAATCTCGCGTCTGGCAAAGCGCAGATAGTTGCGCAAATTGCGCCTATTTTATTATGCCAGATCATCGTGTACTGTGTATATAGAGCATGTGTGTGTGTGTGTGTGTGTGTGTGTGTGTGTGTGTGTGTGTGCGACCAACGAATTGACCAATCAGTGGCGCGTTAAGGTGGATTTTATTAATTAGCTGTCGATGCGAGCCGAGCGTATACAAGTTACTGCTCTAAATTACAACTTCCCCTGCTTCACGGACACGTATTAACGGACGAAAGAGAAAGAGAGAGAGAGAGAGAGAGCTGCAAGTCAGTGGGTAAGAAGTTTTCATGCCTGGTGAATGCTGCCGCTGGAAAATCATACCGTGTGGCGTTTGGAAAGATTTTTGAAAGTAGCTGTATGTACAAGTCGCGAACTGTATAGGAGCGAGTTAAGGTAATGTCGAACTTCGATGCGGAGAGTAGAATTAGATCTGAAAACATTTTCCAGTTGTAATTTATTGTAACGGCGCACTTGGCGAGTGAATAAATTAAAAATGGACTTTGCGAATAAATTATAAATGCGTGGATTGGATTTTTAGTAAGGTATGTAGAGAAGCAGGGAAGGGATACAAGTCTCTGAAAATGCTATCCAATAGATTTATTTGTCTGGAACGTTAGATAGAGGAGAAAAGATTCGAACGGAAAAGTAAAGTAATAAAAAAATTAGTTTGCCTATTAAATTATATACACTTATTTTGTGTGCATGCAATTTCACAGTCGGAATTGTCTGCATTACAGTCGATTAAGTATTAGGAAACGTTGGTAATGAACAGAAATGAATTCACCGATATTTTGTACAACCCAATCAAACCCAAGCCGCAGTATTACAATCCAGAAAGACATTGAAAATTAAGATAGTTTCCCAAGCCTTTCTCGCCAGCTCACGTAGTAACCGACGAACGCCGCACTCATAGCGGCAGTAGCAAATTAACGTGTAATTCGGTTTCTGTTCCTTTTTTCTCCCTCCGCGAAGTATATACTCGGAGAAATAGCCAGTTATCGACATTATCATCGCCGTACGTCCGAGTAATCCTACAGTGTGCGGGCCTATTGAGCCCTCGGTGCAGCAACTGTTCACTGACTCTCCTGGACCTTTGCTCTCCTCCTCATCCTCCTCGTGTGTGCACGTATACACACGTATACATATACATATATATTATATGCTGGGACGATTTACAGTCGCTTATGGCTGAGTAACTACTGAATTACGCGATAGTGCGGCGAGTGTTTTAAAACAACCGGTTCCCGAGTTATAAAGCAGGATCGGCGACTACCGACTGCTGCTGCTGCTGCTGCTGCTGCTGTACACGTTATATGCCTGCCGAAAATATGAATCAAGCGTATCGAGTTGTGGAGGTTTTCGGTTGCCAAGGAGATTTGCGATTGTGGGGAATAATTAATGGACGAGGCGAATTTAAAACATGAATTTCTGCCGCGCGTAAGTAAGTTTAATTGCACGAACGCCGAGTATTCTTCGGGTGGAAATTATTCGATGTTGAGATTCGAAATAATTTGAAATAATATTCCTTTAAGTATCGAGGTATATACGCGGGTTTTGGTAGAAGGATAAAAAATTATAAGCTTCTCTCTCTCTCTCTCTCGACCAGGATTGTAAAAGTTGACGATAAAATATAAGTGTACGGATCGGCGCAATAAAAATAACTGAATTCTCGCACATTAATATCGCTCATTTCCAAGCCATAAACATTCAGGGCCTCCCGATTGCAGCCGTGCATTAAAGATTCACCGCGTGCCTGGCCTGCACAAAAGCAGCAAAATTAACGTAATGCACACACACACACACACACTGCAAAAAAGAGCCGCGCGCATACTCGTGAAGATACTGCACATCCGTCCATAATTAGGCTATATAAGATACTCCGCATTACACACCTATATACAACAATATTTCCAACCTCGCCAAGTATTGCTCAACTACAAATGTTGCGTATAATACACATACACACACACACACACCAAGGCAAAAGTCGCCTCCTTGGAAAAGAGAAAACAATGGCGCGCAGCGCTTATATTCAGCGGGCGAACCGGACATGGAACCTGAGAAATGCCGGTCGTTAGTAGTGGAGAGAGGACCATGTCGTTTTACGAACCAAAAGACTACTCGCTTCTTTTCCTTCTCTCTTCGGCAACAGGGAGAAGCAGAGAGAGAAGCAGAGAGAGAAGCAGAGAGAGAAAGAGAGAAAGATGAGTACCAAGTCATAACAACACTCGCATATCTCGCCAAGATCCCGGATAAGGTGGCGCCGTGGGTGGCCTCTCGAGACCACTTGACTTGGCGCTATCATAGGATGTTAAGTCCTGCGCCTATAACCCGCCGTGTAGCGTGGCATAAGGATGCGTGCGTAAGTGCACAACGACGTGGTGGAATGATTTTTTTTACAGGTGCAAATGAGCTGGACAAGTGGAGGATTTTGGGGGGGTGTAGCGTCAATTCAAAGCTAAACGATTTATTTTCAAGTTTTTGATTTTAAATTACTTAACTCATCATCTTATGCTTGACGAGCTTCTGTTTTTAACGCTTATATTTATCTCAAATACTAGTTCCAATTAAGAATTAATTTTATTCAGGAATTACTTTTACAATTTGGCGTTCGGCACGAGATCAAATATGATCAAAACAATGCTGGAGATAAAACCGATTGATCTTTATATAACGTTATGCATATATAGAAAATACGATCCTTACTATTATTCATATATTTTTAAGCTTCCAGTAGAATGATATATGTATATCCCTTGCAACTATGGAACACAGCACAAACATCGAATCCAACTATTGTACTATTGCAACGATTTTTGAAGGAAACTATGCGCAGTAGGGATCGTCACGGTCGCCATCTTCAATCCCTGCGCAAGCAGCAGAAAATAGCGAAGATTCCCCCGAGTAAGCTCAGCTCAGGATACGCGCGGGGAGAAAGAGCGAGGAAGAAGAGAGAATACAAGGCGTTAGAGTTGGCATAAATACGCGTAACGCGCGTAAGCGCAACCGGATATCTGAGATTGTGTGGCTTGTATAATACCTGCTTTGCGCGCGCGCCGGGATAAAAGAGAAAAAGCGCTGCAGCCGAGAGAGAGAGAGAGAGAGAACGGGAGAACGAGCGGCGTATATAATTAAAGGATATTTACCGGGGGATTCGAGTGCACCTGTAAGAAATATCGTACCCTCCCTCTTCTCGTATTTCCGACTACCCACACACGAGCACGTATGCATGCATACGCCAATATGTGTGTGTGTGTGTGTGTGTTTGTATAGGAGAGGGTGAGTTTCTGAAGAAGTATCAAGGATGACGTGTGCTGTAGGAGCGCATGCGCAAAGAGAGATAAAGCGTAGGCGAGTGTCCGGTTCCCTTTGTGTCTGCTACCTGTTTTGAGACATTCTCCGCTGCAGCTTCTTCTTCTTCTTCTTCTCCTTTGGCCGTTGCTTTTTCAGTCTTTTTCTTCCACGGAGCGAAGAGGAATTAAAGGTGAAGCAGAAGAAGAAGGAGATACAGAAGAAGAAGAAGAGAAGAAACGAATCACTTTTCTGGCGAGAGAAAACCCCTCTTTACCAGATCCCTTGATAGCACAGCATTCCTACGCATTCGTCAGACATTTGATAGCTTCACGTGTGGGAGAAGAGCTGCCCGGCACATGCATGCGTATGTGTATGTGCGTGCGTTCGCTGCTACCTACAGTCCTTCTTCCTTCCTCCGTCTCTCTCTCTCTCTCTCCTTCTGTGCACGCGCGAGATATATATCCGCGGCAGTCTCCTCTCTCTCTCTGCATATATTGGACATACATGGATCCTTTCTGGCAGCTGCTTAAAGTGTCGATGCTCCTCCGATACATCCACCGCGGAAAGAGATTTTCGCGACTTTTTCTCCTCTTCTCTTCTTCTTTCCGGTATATTCCTGTACGCTTCTGCTGCTGCTGCTGTTGCTACTGATCGATGCGACGTCTCGGCACAAAACAGCAACTAAAAAAAGTTTCCCTGCGTATGTAAGTGTGTATATATACGTTATCCGATGATCTCGCGATGTTCGGCTCTCGCGCACATCTCGCGCTGAAATTTCTGCTGTTGTGCGTACGTCGCGGGGAACGGTGAATTGTAGATGTGGATATATAAGCACGGGGAGAGATCGTCTATCGTAAATTTTCACTTTTCGGTGCGTCCGAGGCGCGACGATCCATGTCCAACGTAAAAGACACTCGCGCGCATTTACGCGCGACTCAGAAATTTATATACCCCACGCCTGCGAATGGCTATACAGACATTCAAGAATACCCTTCTGGTCTTTTTTCCCCACTGCTCGGTGCATTATCGCACGCAGATTCAATAGCATCGTTTTCCGTAAAATCGAGAATCACCATCAGAGTTACCATCGGCACGCGCACTTAATAAAGTCTAATTTGCATAAGGCAGTTAAGTATCGATGAAGGGGAGGGGGAGCAGGAATCGAGGCGACATATGCGCCAGGACACGAAACCGGAAGGTATGTGTAACAAGCGCGCGCGACGAGCTTCAGGTCCGATGCGCATTTTATTAACGTATACACCACCACAATGGGCTGCATTAGGCGGACGCCTGCAACTCGTCAAACATACGCGTGTGTGCGCGCGCGCGCGGCTGTGCCCGAGAACGCATAAATAGAAACGTTATGTACCCCCGCGCGTACGCTTATAATGCATTCGGTAGATTGGAACGCAGATATTGTGTGTAATGTAATGGCTTACGCCACGTGGTAGGTGCATATACTTAAGGTGTATATATGGGATATTCCAGAGAAGACGGAATACGCAAGTTTGAATTATTGGATTCAGAATAGACAGTTGATGAATTGATAGATTTTGTTTTAAATAATTTCGGATGCGACTGAATTACTTAGGTGGGTCTTGCAAGGTGGAACTTTATTTCCCAGTGAGATTTTTTTAGTTTCGTTTTGTTTTTCTCAAATGAACTGAAAATATGGAAATATGATCGATGTCTATCCCTTACGTCCCATATAATAGTCCATAATTTTCAGGAACGTATAAAAATCCGGACGCATAGAAAAAGAAAGAGTTCCATTCAATTTTCGACAGACTCGACGTGGAATATCCCACATGCCCCAAGAATTTTTCCGCGCTCAACTATATATACAGGGTTAATGGAGCATATACGACTGGCTTTTGTTTCCACGCAGCGGCGTTTAATAAATCAATTGGCATTATAATTCATGGGCAGGAGGTCTTGAGCGTGCCAGTGGCGCTGATTTGTGTGTGCGTTATAATACCCGCGCTCTTATACGCGAACTACTGCTGTGCGCGGATTCGAAATTACGCGAGAGGGAAACAACCTGCGTGCTCGGGCGCGGTAATTCAATCGGAAATGGATTTTATTTTTATTTTCTTGCTCCTTTCTTTCATTTCGCGAGAATCGAGTACGCGCGCGCGCGCGCATTACAAAGCGCTTTCCCAATGATCGTTTGTTTTGCTGAAGTATATGCGGTACGGATACCCGAGTGCGTTCAAGCGTCGTATATACTGAAATTCTTTGGTTCGCGCGCGCGCGCACAGTGTTTTGTAAGTGATGCTTGATAGAAGTTTATAAATCAGTATAATTATTTTATGAGAAAATTAGTTCGTGTAGGCAGTGCGTAGAAAAATAATTGCACTGACCCTGTTAGATTAGAATTTATTGGGAACTTGGAAAAGTTAAAAGTATATATATATATTCAAATGATCAATGGTTGTATGTAAAAATAGTATGTATTGCTCGTATTAGGAGATAAATATTTTTAATGATATTTATAGTGTACTTTTCAAGCGTTCATTTCACACTCTAAATTCCAGTTCGTAAAAATGTGCGCCGCGGTATCTGCAATAAAGTCGAAATCAACGGATATTTTATAGACTCGCGTATAGTAAAAATAATAAATGTCAATTTGTATAAAAATCCAAATTAACATACAGTATGTTGCAACATTAGTTGTGTTCGGTTTACGACCCATAATAAACTTCGTTCTAATCCAGAAAGCGTGCATCATCGTCAAGTATATCAATATTGGTCGGCAAACATAAATACATCGATTTAAGTATCCATTCATTGAAATCTATCGTTATTGTTGCGTAAATCATTATATTGTCGAAAAATCGTATATGCTTACACAAAAGAACAGTCATTTAATACGCTTACGTACATTGTTATAAAATCGTGCATCAACTCGAGGCGAACTGGAAATGTTTTATATTCTACCCTCGCACACACGTATACACACGTATGCAGTAGCATGTGGTTAAAGCGAAGGATGGCATATGGGTATACGCGTGGCCAGGATCTGATAAGCTCGCATAGCGAGGATAGACTCAATTGACTACAATCATGGGTGTCAGATATTATAAACTCGCTAGGGACTTTGCACTTACACAGACAAACAACACGCACACACACACACACGCACACTCAGGCACGTCTACACATTTTACATTGCCGGAGTTGATTATACTTGTAAAACCCCCACGGGATAATTCATTCCGAGCTAGACGTCCCTGTCAATTAGGATTGCGCGTCATTTGACAATTTACTCGCTTTTATTGCTAACCTTTGAACCGAAAATTAGCGGAGATGCCAGCAGTTGCGAATTCGTAATTTCCCAGTTTAATAATTTCCGCGAATTCGATCGCATGATGAAAGAAAGCCTATATCTATTATCGATTTATCAAAGATGAGGGACGTAGTCGAGGTTAACCTGATATAGTAATAGGCAAATATCTCGTGAAATAATGACTCGAGGGAGAAAAAGAGAGAGAGAGAGAGAGAGAGAGAGAGAGAGAGAGAGAAAACGTGACAGACGCGAGGTGTCAGTTGTCGAGCAGTCGAGAGTTCGATTTCACAAAAGTGTCGTATACGTATACGAGGAAAAAAAGGGGCGCAAAGCGACACCGATGACTGTGCACAATAAAATGCGCAGTGAACGGCGAGTGTCGCGGCTGCATATATGTGTGCCACTATTTCTGATCGAAAGCTGTTGATTTGGGCTGAAAAAAGCGGACTCGTGTGCGTTAAGTGACGGCAGTTGTCAGGGACACCGTTTTTCCGACACTTCCTGACGTGTAATTATAATCGAGAACTCGATAAGATTTATTTGCTTTCTGCGTTCAAGCGCGCGGTTCTTGCGCGCTCTAGGCTTTTGTTTTCTTTCCTCGATGATTTTTTTTCTCCCCGCTTGGCTTTGGCATAGCTAAATGTAGAAACGTTAATTGTTTTATTTGTCGACGTGATACGGAACGTATGGTGGTTAAGATTTAGAAATATGCAACACATCGAGGTTATCGAAAGATTAGGCGTATTTATAAATTTACGGGATCATTCAATATTATTAGTAAGAACATATATGCTAAAATGCGTAAGTAGAAAAGAAACAATAAACATATAAAATTTCGCAGATTATGATTAATTTGTACAAAGAATTATTCAAATCTATATTTGTTAATTTTCATTATTTTGAGTTTTAATTATTGTATTCGGGCATAGCAGTTCTTTCTTCTTTTAAAGAGGTCATTTTCAATGAAATCCAATAAAGTCTCTGACCAAAATCTCAAAGCTCATTAAAAACCAATAGGAAACTCAATAAATCGATCGTTGCACTTAATTTCATCCCTACCCTACCTTCAACCCTCCGCGAAATAAATTAGTCTCGCTGCTATTACCGCATTAGTCCTCCACAGTTTCGTATGCCAGTTGGCAGCAACCGGCACGCGACCGCTTAATATATATACATGTATACAACCGATGGCCTATAGCGATCTTTTATATGACCTCCGAATAAGAGACTCCCCCTACGAACGTATACCCGTATCGTTGAGTAAATGTGAATATTTATATTGGTACTTCCTGATGTACTTACATTAATTTAATTAATGTAGGGTTAAGTGGTGCAATTTATAAAGTATTGCATTACCGATCGAAGGTGATCATTGAAATATGCCGAAGAACCAAATTCGTGTTATTCACGAAAAAAGAATAACTAGTATAAAATATCTGTAAAATAATTCTAAGAAGCATCTTTCTCAATAGTAACCAAAAAGTCGAAGTCCATTAAAAAACATACACACAATTGTCATTTCACCCCCGTAACACGGTGTTCCTACACGCAGATTTACAAATAGAACCTCGTTCATACACACACATTAATGTAGTTCCGAAGACGTACCCTCCCATAAATTTTCGCAGAAAAGTTGATCTTTAAGACAGACTTCCTATGAATGAAAGAAAGTAAAATAGAAAAAAATGTAGCATCGTTATACGGCCCATAGTATAACTACATTACCAACGAACACAGTGTGAGAGAGGATTTCATGTCCGACTGCGGACATCTTCATGTTATTCAGACAACGAGTCAAAACACTTTCAAACAACTCCCTCGCCTCATCTCCGATACACGCATATATCCTATGCCCCGCAGGAAAATCCCACAGATACGTATACGCGGACGCGATGGAAAACAGTTCAGCTCGACTCTCTCATCCCCAGGAACTGGAGGAACTCGAGAAATGGAGGAGACAAAGCACCGTGCTTTGTTGGTCCCTCTGTCAAAGCCATTGCTCCAAGGGAGGATGTGTGTGTGTGTCTCTCTCTCTCTCTCTCTCTCTCTCTCTCTTTCTCACTTTTGAGGCGATTCGAATCGTAACGAGATTATTGTAGGCGTTGAGCCGTGGAGTAGAATGGACTCGGACAATACGAGCGAGAAGATGAATCTGTCCTGTGGGCTGTTGCCAAACCTGCGGGATACTTGCTTCTTTTCTCGTCACGCTCCATCCTGTGTATATGTTTTACCTACGTTTCGGAACAGGTCTTTTTTTCTCTCCTTCTAGTTCTCATTCGTTTTCAAATTTATCCGACTCGCATCGTCAATACACCGGAAGATAATTCTGCTGATGCAGGTGAGACCACTGAGACGTGCGTGAGGTCTTTCCATTGATTCTTAGATTTTCTTTCTACCACCAGTGATTTGACTTCGATTGGACGCTATTCAAATTCTACTTGGACGGATACACGCAGTGCTTTGGAATCTAAAGCGTTAATAGAGAACGTATACCTAAAAAATATACATCGAATTGCTTAAGAAAAAAGAGTATGAGGATATTAATTACTAAATATTGCACCGTGATACTCCATCGATATAATTAAGTTAAATATACTTTTTTGAATTTTGTATAAAAATTTTTTGGAAAATAATGAAATATTTTTACAATTTGTCAAAAGTTTATTTTGGATAATTAGTTTCATAATTATTGTCCTGCTGTAATGAAGCGCGTAAAAAATGTAATAAGACAATCTTCAGCGTAAATGAGACTTATTAAGTTAAGGAATAAAAAGTTGCAGTGGGGACTTAATTAGCCAATATTTTACGTAATATAATGTTAACGGAATTGCTTCTCTTTAATTTTTCGCCTGCTCCTGCTCGACACTTTGAAGAAGTAAAAGGATACTACTTTTGCAATAATTAAGACGCGCGAACTCGCCAAATTGAGTAAAAGGTATCGATCATACCGAAAAATGCACTCCTTGCGTGTATAATTAAATTTATTAAATTTGCAATCAAAAAATACAGTTACACGGATTATTGGAAATTAACTTTAATAAAGCCTTCGAGCCGCTCGTTCCCTACGTTACACACATATATGTAATTGCCTATCAAGTGGCTTATCTCGTCGCCTTTTATAACATAATTCATGCTTAAACCAAATCTTTTACCCGGGCTATTCTTAATACATAATACACAAAAAGTAATTAAACGTTGCAGAAGCAGAGTAAGAAAGAAAAGAAGAAGAGAATCTTTCACGACTCCCGCGAGTTTGGACGGCACGCGGGAAATAAGGCGATAAAGCAGCGAAAAGAAGAGAAGGATTTCCTTATCGACGTGTATTATCTCTTAACCCGACTTTCATTACTCGCTGTATATTATAGGCAAGTTTATCGCCACGCGGTGTCACTTACTCTTATAACCGATGACTCACTAATGAGAGTAAAGGAGCGACGCAGACAGGGCGAAATGTGCTTTCGAAGGCTTATCGTCGTGTCGAGATCTTCCGCGATCGCGAGCATAATCCGTTGTAAATATAGCGCCGGTGATGTTTAGGTGCCGACTAGCGAGTAAATGAAAAGCCGAGAGAGCTTTGGATGTCACGACAAATTGCTGTGACACGGATAATATGCTTGTCAGATTTTCTGCTACTGCAGAACTTGGAATGTCATTCATTTTAATAACAGACCAACAATTTCAAAGAGAAACCGTAATAGTAAATTTGCTGTTTTTCTATAACAGTTTAATTTAAAATTTTCCAAATTACAATTGTTACTACATCGAACCAATTTTCGTACATAAAACAAAAATTACTCTTCTCAATTATATTACAGAATCTACATCAACAACTCTATTAAACTTTTAAAATCTCTACCAAATCTTAAAACACCCTTCGAATCAATATTAATAAAAAATCGAATTTTCGCGTTCAATTAGGGAGTAAGCTTTCATTACGAAAAAAACACCTCGTAAGCCCCCATTGGTTATAGCATCCGAGAAATTACAAAGAAAAAAAAAGAAGCGCGTGCAACGGCATGAATTACAGTGCAGGCGCGTCCAATTAATTCACAGTGTAGGAAGGTGAATCAGCCTTGGAGCCCATCAGGCCGACGTTTTAATGATGAGCTCGGCACATACCCCCCCGCGCCTTAGCAGATGACTCCCGATGACTATCTACCCCTCGTGCCACCAGCAGGCACGTGCCGCGCGCGACCGTAAAAAAAAGGGCACATGCATCGAAATATATATATACATTGTACAACGGCAACAAGCGACCAGACGAGACTGTCTATATACAGTGTAGATGCATATAGCTGTTCTCGTCTAAATGGAATATCGTAATTTAACTACCTTCGAAAATTTGTAGTATCGTCTGACTCTTGCATTGAACCGCTAACGATTTTTCTGTAAATTTCTCTTTTATTGTTTAGAGAAGAAGTGAATTGCGGCTCGAGTATCAATTAAATATTTCATGTACATGAAATAATTAATATGGTAAAAGTCTGGCAATAGTATAAATGGAAGTCTAAATAAAGTATAGGACAATTTTTTTTCGAGAATTAAATATTTCCTTGAAGTGATGTCAATAAAGTTAGAATACAATTAAGAATAGTTATCCCGCTACACTTCATATTACGTCACTTTGTAAAAACTAGTGAGGTATTAGGTGTCAGTCACTCTTGGGAGAGCCGACATCCCCTCAGGCAGACATCTACGCGACGAACCACGCCAGCGAATAATCAGTTTACAAATTTCTTCACTCCCATTCTTATTTCGTCCTCGCACTGGCGATCTATAACCAGTGCAGTTGGCTATAAGTTGGAAACAGCATCATATAGGACAGTCCAGCTCCGCTTACCAAACACTCGGGCATATACAGAGCTCGAGAAGACAGTGCTAACTAGCATTGACAAGCGAGCTCGAGAGACAGGGACTCGCGGCCCGCGGCTGCGCAAAAGCTGGCTTTTGTCGTTCACGGTAATTGAGAATGACGTACGTGTTTTCGCGCGCATGCGAGCGGTTCGATTCCGCCTTGATCTTTACTCGAGTGTTCTTATATATATACACACACAGGAGGGAAGGTATGGCGTGATAAAACGCGGTAAGAGACACAGTGTACGATATATATGTATAGCGAGAGAAGGTGAGAGCACGCGTAGACAGAGCGTGTGGCAGTGTGCCGCCTTTTGAATGTCAGAATTACGATCGTGGTGGGACGAGGCGACGCGACGCGCGCGCAGCCGACGAGGCGAGAGGAGACAAGTTGTTGATCGCGTTGGCGCTAAATACGATAAATGACTCTGGTCTTTAAATGTATATGCGTATATGCATATATATTAGGTGCCGATGCGCGCTTCTTTACGCGGAATCAATAAACGCATGCCAGTGATTCGTTAAATTGCGCGTCAAATCAACGATTGTCAAGGCTTGAGCATTAGAAAATCGGTAGTTCATTTATTGGCGCATTAATGTTTGAACTTGTCGAGTGATACACAATGATACTATATAACAAAGCTGTCTAGTTGCAATTGTTCTAACTGTCTTTCAGAAAAGGACAATGATTAGTCAATTTAAGTTGTTCATTCCTTGCGTCCAAGATATTAATTGTAATTTAGGTTCAGTAAAACGATGCAATTAGAGTCAGTGGACCAGACAAGATCTTCCGTACGTACACGTGGTGAATATTGTTGAATCCAGCATAAAGTCCGTTCTCTGAAAATATCTAATGGTCTTTTCTCGGGACGTATTCTCGCCGTTTTATCTCGACCGAGCATCACCTGGTGCATTGCATACGTCTGGACTGTCGGACACTTATGTTATTCTGTGAGCGACACACGTACTTCACATCATTTTTTTCAAAACTTGCACCAACCGTGCGAATAGGCGTACCGGAACAAAAGGGGAAAAGAGAAAAAAATCTGTAATGTAGTTAGTGCGACAAACATTCTGTAAAAATCAAAAGGAAGTATAACTTTTTTATCGAAAACTAAAAAAAAAATATCAGTAACTTCTAACGTAAGATTTTTGCAAATCCAATTATAATAGTCTAAATTCCCTGTTTTATATTTTGAAAAAATAAAAATATTCAAACTTTATTGAATTCTAAAAAATAGTTTTCGTTTAAAAATTATTTAAAAAATAATTGAATATACATCCAATTACACGGAGAAAAAGGATGTAGCAATATTTATGATGAATATACGAAAAATTACTATGTTGTGTACCAAAGCTGTGATATACTCA
>UELU01127213.1:0-16023 GCA_900490025.1 Megastigmus dorsalis
AAATTGATATTATGTATATCAATGTACACATACAGCGAACTAAGAAAAGAGAAAGAGAAAAGAGTGAGAAGGAAAGGAAGAGAGAGTGACAAGAATGATAAAGAATAAAATTATATATGTACGTATGTATATGTATTGAGAGAGAGTTTTATAATTTACTAATGTACGTACGTTCCTTTACCAACTTTCGTAGCCCATAAATAAAAAAAAATGAATAAAAATTGAATGACATTAAGAGCATCAAATGAAGTGCTAATATAATGCGATTACAATTATTGTTAAAAAAAATATCTCGCAATATTTTTTACAGTATTAAGAGTAAATTTGCATAAAAAATCTAAATCCCATAAAAAATGAAAACACCATAACAAATAAGAGAACTCCGTAAAAAATTCGAACATCATATAAATAAAAACGCCATAAAAATAAAAACCCCATAAAAAATAAAATCCCCATAAAAAATAAAATTTTCATTAAAAATAAAAACCCCATAAAAAATTCAAATCCCATAAAAAATAAAAAAAACATAAAAAATAAAAACCCTATTAAAATAAAAACCCCATAATATATTATATCAAAACCCCCCAAAAAAACCATAAAAACTAAAAATCCCATAAATATATAAACCCCATAAAAATCCAACCCTAAAGATATACAAATAAAACTATATAGATATATATATATAAAGAGAGGAGAGTGAAAGGAAAGAGAGAGAGAGGAGTGAGGAGGAGTGTAAAGAGAGAGGAAAATAATAATAAATAATATTATGTATATCTATGTACATATATATAGCGAAAGAGAGAGGAGAGAGGGAGAGAAAAATGAGAGGGGAAAGAAAGAGAGAAGAAGAGAAAAGTGTTAAAAAATGAAATTATATATGTACATATGTATATGTGTGCTATAAAGAGAGTTTTTTAATTTTATAATGGACATGTACGTACGCTTCTTTACCCACTTTCATAGCCCATAAAAATAAAATGAATAAAAAATGAATGACATCAAGTACATCAAATCAAGTGTTGATATAATGCGATTCCAATTATTGATAAAAAAAAAATATCTCGCAATATTTTTTACAGTATTAAGGGGATTTTTACAGAAACACTCACATAACACATCACGCAAATTAATATAATGTAGAAGCTTTGGATACGGAAGGACAATGTTTCACTTACTTGGTTAAACAATTTCCAGCTTTATCTAGTGCAAAATTGAAAGAAGGTATATTTGATGGACCTCAAATTCGTAAGTTATTAAGAGATGAATCATATGTTAACACAATATCCGAGAAAGAACGAGCTGCATGGCTGAGCTTTAAAATCGTAGTTGAAAATTTTTTGGGTAATTAGAAGAGTGAAAACTATAGGGAATTGGTAGTCGAAATGCTCAAAAACTGTGAGAAATTGGGCTGTTTGATGAGATACAAGTTTCATTTTCTTGATTCGCATCTTGATAACTTCCCACAAAATCTTGGGGATTACAGCGAAGAACAAGGAGAACACTTTCATCAAGATATGAAGGAAGTGGATAGACGGTATCAGGGTAGGTGGAATGCACATATGATGGTTGACTACTGTTGGACATTAAAAAGAGAGAACACTGAAACTAGTAAAAAGCGCAAATGCAATCCACTTCACAGGTCATTTGAGGATAAAAGCGTACAGAAGAGCAGATTGTCTTAGGTTATGGTGTTATCGGGTTATGGGATAATCGGATTTTATTGGATAATGGGGTTATAGCGGTAAGGTCCTGAGGTACCTAAGGGTCTTGGAATTGAGTGGTTATGGGATTTTAGAGATAGTTTTACAGATAAAGCAATGTATTTTATGGTTTTGGTGGATTTTGAGATATTTCTTGAGGTTAGAAAAAAATTCTGACGTGTGAAGTTGATCGGGTTGCGGATTTGTTTTCAGCGGGAAAAAAATACATGGAATTCATGGCACATTTTAACGAAATTATATAGTTTACTACACGAAACACATGAATTATACGATACATTTTCTAAATTTGATCTTCTTCTGACCTTCACCCTGACGTGACCAGGTCAAATGGACCACGGATTCGGGTTCAGCGACCCCAAAAACATATAGATATACTAGTTAACTTTGTTTGCGATTTATTTTCTGAATTTGACCTTGGCCTGTCCTTGAGCCTGACACGACCGGGTCAAATGGGCCACGGATTCGGATTCAGCGACCCCAAAAACATTAAATTCACGTGGTCTGGTCTACCGCGCAGGAAACTTTTTTTTTGTGGGCCTGTGTAATCGATTATATGTACCTAATCGAGGTAAGAAATATAGTATTAATCAATGTTTAAATTATAACTTTTCAATGTTGAACATGTTTAAAATCAATTTACAAACTGCAATTTAAGTTAATTATTGGTTTAATATAAATTTACATATTTCTTATTTTAGAGCAAAATCGAGCCTATGAAATATTATATATTCTGTACCTTTGTTTTCGATAATTATAATTATTTAATGTGTAAGTTTAGAAATAAGAAAACTGCATGGAAAACGTGTGAGAGCAAGAGAGATAACAGATGCGGTCTCTCTCACTCCTACACACTTTCCTATGCAAGCGTGTCAGTCCATCGAGGGTTTAAACCGGACCGATTTGCCCTGTGCAATGGACTCGTCTACGACCCATGGTTGCCGTCTGACGTGTATTCCACATTCAAAAGAAAAATAAATTTCTCATTTCTAAAAATATCAATTCTAATATTTCTTACAAAAACCAAACTCTTCAAAAACTAACATAAATCAAAAATATTTATATTCAAATCAAAATTTCAAATTTGTTCAATTGAATTTATTATATTTGCAAAGAATTTCAATCAAAGCATAAATAAAAGAAAAAGAAATCACATTCACAGCAATTCAAAATAATACAAAAACAAAAAAATTAATAAAAGGAAGGATATAGTTTTTCTTTATATATATTTAATGCATGCAAACTTTGTAGTTTTATAGTAGGATTAACAAATGCACTTTTAGTTCCATCCGAAGGGATTGGCTTGATAAGTAGCAAGTTATAAAAAAAATACAATTGTACTTTTAGTTCCATCCGCAAGGATTGGTTTGAAAACTTGCACTATATATATGGAGAATTCTACGTCAAATAAGCCACCCCCTGCCCATTTCAATTTTGGGGAAATAGTATATTACACACCTAAGGAGGCATTCTTTTTTACTTCCCATGCTGTGTATAGTACTTTTCTGCCTAGCGAGGCCGAAATTACCACTTTCTCAAATCGGCCCCGGTAGGTAAAGTGGTACTTTCGTCCCGCTAGGCAGAAAAGAATTTTTTGAGCACGCGAAAAAATTTGTCAAGAAGTGTAGTTTTTTATGCCGGGAGGTGTTTTTTACAAAAAAAAAAATAAAAAATTAAACCACAAAAAAACTGTCAAAAGTGATGAATCTCGCAAAAAATTGCCATTTTTTAGTCAAAAATGATCGAAAAAAATATAATTCTTCAATAATTTAGACCAAATTACTCATTAAAAGTATTTTGGGGGTCGCTGTACAAGAATCCGATGTCAAATTTCAAATTGGAAATGACGGATTCAAGATGGCGGACAGAATTTTATTATGTTAGGGTTTTTGGGATTGCTGATTACGATTCTGAATTCGAATTTCAAATTGAAGATATCTGATCCAAGATGGAGGATATTAATTTCAAATATGTTGAATGCAGATCCAAAATGGCATACAGATGTTTTCTTATTATTTGCTGATTTCTACAAAATTTTGTAAACGGAAGTTTTTGAGGTCTCTGATAACGAATTTGTGCTCAGGATTCAAATTCAAGATGGGGTATCCAAGATGGCGGACATTATTTTTTTATTATGGATCTCAGATTAAATTAACCACAAAATTTAAAATAAATATAGCCCTTTACGGTCCTTATCATTTCTAATTGATTTTAAATTTATAAAATTTTAAAAATTCCTTCCTATGCGATTACAAATTTTTATTTCCCTCCAATGTATAGAATTATAAAATTGATTCAATTTAAATTTGTGGCCCTTTATTCTCAAATCAATACACGGAGAGAAAAATTTTAGAATAATTACCGTTAAATTCTGGTTAATAGTGGGACAAAATACATTTACGGGCATATTTACGATTAAATTTCATAATAATTATAGTGAAGTATCAAATTATTATTTTATTGTCATTTACATTTTACCGTGAAGTTCTGGTAAATTTTGATACCATATATTTTTTACCGTGAAAAAAGTGAAAAAGTATCCTGAAATACACATATATTTTACCGTGAAATCCCTATAAATTTTGCTATCTCGCAGAGTTATTTCAAGTCTGAAATGACGGTAAAAAAGGTTAGGTCGTTCCTGCCGTTCCGCGATTGTTTCGTCCGACTTGGCGCGAGACACCGGCCCGCGTGAGACCGACTACTGCCTAACCATAAAACAATATTTTATAAAAAACTGGCATTAAAAAATGTATATGTTTAGATTGATATATTACTAATAATAAAAATTAATAAATAATTAATACCGTCGAATCTTTTACTATGGGCCCTGACAGCTGAAAGACACAGACCACAGCACACAAAATTAGCATTGGTTAGTATACCTATATAGCTCTAAACGCAACAAACAAGAACACACAAGATCTTGTTCTTCATATCTATAGATATACTGACCAATAATCTTGTGTGCTGTGGTCTGCGTCTTTTTAGCTGTCAGGGATCTATATAGTCAATAAGTAAATTTTTAGTCTTTGATTGTTTATAGATTTTATTAGACTTTTATATTTTATTTTGTCAAATTTTTATACAGATAATTTGTAATTTTCAATTAAATTAAGTATTAAAAATAATTTTTAATAAATTTTAATCTCTAATGTAATTTTTACATGTAATTTTTACCCTGAAAATTTATTAGAATGGCAGCTCGTCCAACGTTTACCATACTTCAGGGTATTTTTTATCCTGAATTTAAGGTTAGTTTATATACAATATTTCTCTCCGTGTAGTGATAGTCTTTTTCAGGATAGTCAGTTTTTTTTTAGATATTGGGTGCTATTCAACATCGGCGTACTCCTAATAGCAGTTCTTTTTAGGATAGTTATTAAGATTTATTTTCACGTTCAATAACAAAATTTGTGGTTTATCTTGAACAGTCCTTTTTAGGATAGTTGATCAATTTTCCGCAAATTTTTGTGGCCCTTTATTCTCAAACTAGTAGCAACAGTCCTTTTCAGGATAGTCGGTTTTCTTTTTTGAGATAGTGGGCGCTATTTCTTAAGATGTGCGATAAGTTGAAAACAGACAGATGCGTGGATTTGTTTAGGAAACCCGGTGAAAAGGGTCATTATGGAAAAGATCTTTGTAGGTTTTCTCGTGCTCTAATAAAACAATCCCCTAGTTTACATCCCGACTCTAGAATTTGTGCAGCTTGTAGAAAAAAGGCTTCTGATTTAAATTCAAATGAAAAGAGTGAATCTATTCAAGCCAATACAAGTGATTGTGATGTATCATATACTGCTGATTCTCGTATATCCAAGGATGAAGAAAACCTTGATTCTAGAGCATCACCGGAACCAGAAGCTCGATCCCAAAGAGAAATAGATCTAGAGGAAATGCTAGATGGGCTTAAAACTAAATTTTCATCTTTGGACAGGAACGATCCTCTAAGAGTCAGGATTCTTACCATTGCTCCAAGTTCATGGAGTACGAGAAAGATTGCTAAGGAGTTTAATGCTTCAAGATATTTGGTTCAAAAGTGTAAAAGGCTGAAGTCGATGAATGGGGTTTTAAATGAAACTGTTGCGAAAGCGGGTCGTAGTTTGTCCCAAGAAACTGTAAAAAATATTGAAGAATTTTAGAATAATGATATGTACAGTCGAATCTTGCCATCAAAGAAAGACGTTATTTCCGTAAAAAATAAAGATGGCGCAAGGGAAGAAAAACGTAAACGTTTATTATTATTGAATATGAAAGAATTCTATTCTTGTTTTAAAGAGACTCATCCGAAAATCGAAATTTCTTTTAGTAAATGCATTTCTAAGACCAAAATATTGTATTCTTCCCGGAGCATCTGGAACGCATTCGGTATCCGTATGTACTATCCATCAAAATATGAAACTTATGTTAGATGCAATAAACCTGAAGCAATTGACTGAAAATGCAAGTACTCCTCTTTCTAATTATAAAGATTGCATAGAAAAAATGGTTTGTTCTAATCCAACTTCCGATTGTTACATCAAAAAGTGTAATAAATGTCCAGGAACTGAAAAAATTATATATGTAATATGTAAACAATTAGAAGATTCCTGTATTTCTGATATAAAATATTCATCGTACTGATAGAGCAACATTAACCGAACAGACATCGAGTGTTGAAGATTATTTATTGGATCTAGACAATAAGTTAAATACTCTGAAAGTTCATTCTTACATTACCAAGCAGCAGACTCAGTTTATAAATGAAAAAAAAAAGAAAATCTTAGCCCTCATAAAGTACTTGTAATGTTTGATTTCTCAGAAAATTATGCTTACGTGTGTGAGGATGCTTCCCAGGCTTTCCATTTCAATAATAATCAATGCACAGTGGTACCTGTGATTTTCTATTACATAGAAAATAATGAAGTTATCCATCAGAATATGTTTTTTTTTGTCTGATAGCCTGAAACATGACACTGCCGCTGTATATGCTATGCAAACGCTACTGATACCAGAAATTAAAAAAAAAAATTAAAAGGGTTCAAAAAATATATTATTCTACTGATGGAGCTAGGCAACATTTTAAAAATAAATTTCAAATAAACAACTTGATTAATCACAAAAAAGATTTTAATATTCAAGCAGAATGGCATTACACAGCAACTGCACATGGAAAAAGCATGTATGATGGAATAGGTGTTACTTTCAAAAGGTCAGCCTACAAGGCAAGCCTTACGGCAAAACCATCTGAAGCAATATTAACTCCCCAAGCTCTATTCAATTGGGCAAAAAAACATTTTGATAACATATCTATTTTCTACTTTCATAAAGTATTCCATGACAAGGTGAGGCGAAAATTGAATCAAAGATATCTTAATTGTGACAGTGTTCCTGAGATTTCGAAAAACCACGGTTTTATAGTACAAATCAATGGAATTGTTTTGATTAAAAAATTTTCTAATGATACGGAAACAAATGCAAATCACTGGTCACCACAATAATCAAAGAATTAAAAAATTATTTTGATTTTGTTAACCTAACCTCAGTTTTGTATTAAGTGAAAATAAATATTTCTTGACCATAAATATTTTTATGTTATCAGAGACCTCAAAAACTTCCGTTTACAAAATTTTGTAGAAATCAACCAATAATAAGAAAACATCTGTCGGCCATTTTGGATCAACATTCAGCATATTTGAAATTAATGTCCTCCATCTTGGATCAGATATCTTCAATTTGAAATTCGAATTCGGAATCGTAATCAGCGATCCCATAAACCCCAACATACAGAATTTAGTAGAAATGGGTCAACAGTAATAAAAATTCTGTCCGCCATCTTGGATCCGTCATTTCGAATTTGAAATTCGACATCGGATTCTTGTTCAGCGACCCCCAAGATACTTTTAATGAGTAATTTGGTCTAAATTATTGAAGAATTATATTTTTTTCGATCATTTTTTACTAAAAAATGGCACTTTTTTGCTAGATGCATCAGTTTAGACAGTTTTTTTGTGGTTCAATTTTTTTTTTAAAGACAAATTTCTTCGTGTGCTCAAAAAAAATTTTTTCCCCAAAATTAAAATGGGCAGGGCGGTGGCTTATTTGACGAAGAATTCCCCATATATATATACAATTGTACTTTTAGTTCCATACGCAAGGATTGGCTTGAAAAGTCGCAATTTATAAAAAAATACAATTGCACTTTTAGTTCCATCCGCAAGGATTGGCTTGAAAAGTTGCAATTAATAACAAATAACAAAGGCACTTTTAGTTCCATCCGAAAGGTTCGGTTTGAAAAGCTGCAATATATATATATTACCTACCTATAAACAAATCCGGACCGTTTAGCAACTGCGAACTAGCAGGATGGTTTATCTAGAATAGGTTGTTAATATATGGTTTATAGCTAAAGTTAACAATAAAATCCCTACTTTTAATAATAGTGGTTCTGGTTTTATTAGCGTAACTATTGTTTAGAGCCAGTATTAAATATAAAAGGGTCACACCTGAAAATCGGCACTTCAGCCGAAAACCTGAGATCGGAAATTATTCAATTAAAATATTTAACTTCAATCTTAAATAAAAATAAATCTAAATTCTAGTTAAAATATTCGGGAAAGAAAAGATCTGGCATTATTCAATAAAACGTTTAGCTTCAAATCTTAAATAAAAATTGAAAAATCCAAATTTAGATAAATAATAATGGAAAATTAGAGATCGGGCTAAATAAATATTAACAAATAAAACATACCATATTACGATTTAGTCAAGATTTTACGCGTTTCAATTACACAAACGCTCCGTCTCGAGTTAGAGTGTTTAAAATAAATTAGGTCAAAAAGGAGCAGCGTCCATGCATTGCTTAACGCAAAGTATGTATGCACAAATTTAAATAAAGGCTGTATTTGTCGTTCTCGGACGTCACAACAACAACACTTTGTCAAGTAAAAAATAGTCAGTTATTCCGCGTTTATGCCAATAACTGAAAGGCTATAACTATCACCATTATTACTTGCACAAATAAAAATTGTATTTATTCATTTTCATTGTTGTGTGTCCACATACCAAATGTGCATTTTTTAATTTCTTTCCAATAAGTCGTGTCATGGCACGCGGACGGCACGTCGTCTCACGACTTCCAAACTTTAAGAAAGGTTTGGCATTTTGTGCTATCCCGGATCATCCAGGATCATTCCTAGCTGTAACAGCTAGAACACCTAACTCTTCATTAGAGTAAAAAGTGAGTAGTTTATTTGTAGTATATAAAAATATTTTTTTTCAATGCTTTAACCTCCTTGGTTGCAGCGTCCTTGGCTGAGGTTGCTGAATTAGTCAAACTTGTGCTATGACATCCCCTTAACAGTAAAACTTCCATATTAATTGAGGTCGAAATTGCAAATTCTATAATACCTATGGACTAGATAGTGCAGGAGCGGGTATTTCAGTAATTCTTCTAGATTTGTATAATAAATTTTTGTCAAATTGTGAAATTGAGCCTTTTTCTATCCCAAGACCCGATAGCATTCCAACGTGCAGCACTAAGCATGCGAAGCATGCAAAGCAGTAAGACTTTGGGGCGCGCTAGTTTATACCATTTTCTATATTTACAACATTTTTCGTTCGTTTGTTGATTTTTTCTCCGAAACTACTAGACCGATCCTTACAAAATTTTTATGACATATTCTATACACAAGTTTCTTCATAGTGAATCTCGAAAATCCAGAACTTTGTTAATTTTATTTTTTTAATTTACAAAAAAACGTCTTTTTTTTTCGAAATTTGGCCACCATTTTTGAAATTAGCACTGAATCTAAAACCACGCGCCCTTCTCTTTCAGATGAGCCATCTCGAAGATTTTATCAACAGAAGCCGCATACCTCAATTTCAAGGAGTTGTGTTTACCCGCAGTTTTTATACATTTAACTTGTTAAAATAAATAAAAAAAAATTTTTTTGTATAATTTAAGACTGTATTTATGATGCCCAATCAACCTTATGTCAATAAATTTACTTGTAGTACTGAAAAATATCGTGAAAATTGCTTTTTTTTTAGTCTGAGAAAGTAGGTAGAATCCTTAAGTAGTTTCTAGCCATCAGCCAGATATCTTTGTATAAACACGCCAGTGCATTCAAAACTGGAGAAAAGATAGCTATAGCTAAATATAAATTCCTGAAAATTTCTTCCAGGGATGTCAAACCATTATCTTCCACCAAGTCCTCGCACTATCTTCCAGCGATACTGAAAGAGTATATATTTTAATTCACTTAAATTCATCTCTTCTGTCCCATATAATTTTTTATCTTTTTTAAAAAGGTCATAGGCTTCTCTGAGCCATTTCCATTGCGCCGCACTTTTTTCCGTGATCATCGAGTAAAGTTGCCGCATTCCGCCCGGTAACATGACTGTGACGAACCCTACATGAGCGGTCATTTTCCTCCCGTAATTCCAACAATTACGATGAGTAGTAAATATTTCTAATATTTATTACGAAGGGATAAAAATATTTTCGCTATCCAAAAAACTACTATTATTTATTACTTATTTTTATCCCGTCTTCAAGAATATGGCAAAAATATTCTCTAAAAAAATTTTAAATAAATTCTGGCTATACCATTAAATTCTGCTTACAAAATTATTTTTCTGTCCTGTTCTGAATAAACTGATTCCAAAAGTGGTGCGTGCCTGTATTGTCACGGTGTATATACAATTACAAAAGGCCAAAGCAAACTGGCTATGCTGTATTAACTATCTGTACCGATATTGTCTACTTTGCATGTTTGTTTAAAGAACTGTATGTCTGTTTTTAAATATGCAGCATTTCTGAAAACTCACGTTTGAAGCTATTCCTTTCTCTACCCAGAATCATTACTTTATCAAAGGCAAATGAGTGCCCGGTCTCCATTGAGTGCAACGCCAGTGCAGAACGTTCATATGATTTTAACATAGTTTTAATGTTCCGCTATCCTTTTTTTTTTAACAAGCATGCACCCTGACTAATATACACAGCCGACAATCCCTGCAGTTGATTTTATATACTATGCCTGGGACATCTAACGTTTCTGTGCAAACCTTACTTAATCTAACAATATTTGTAAATTTATTTGTAAGTTTATTTATTAAAAGAATATTATGTTTACGTAAAAAATTTTTTAAGAAAGGATTTAAGGATTTTATAAAAGGTAGAACTATTGTAGGTCTATTACGAATTAAATGTCTATTGTCATGCATAGGATTAATATTGCTATCTAAAGCTTTTATTTACTTCATTCGAATTTTAATATGTTTTTCAATAAAGACATCAGGATAGCCCTTTGAAATAAAAAAATTTTTAGAAATCTGTATATTACAATTATGAAATTTGGGATCAGCTAGGTTAATCGATCTACCTACTAAATTATAAATAATAGCCCTCTTAAGGGGAAGCAGTAGCGCCCCCCCTCCTCAGGCTGTTCGATCTATTACTATGTTCCAGTTAATTTAAAAAACGATGAATCACATAAGCCCCATATTGCACAAAATGCATAATAGCAACGAGTACTACGCCGGCCAAGTCCAAATATTACGCAAAATTATAAATATTAAAAGTTATAAACACATGTAGATATAACCGTAATTATGAGCTTAGCTGTCAATGTGTAAACGCGTCTTACTGATTCCAATTAATAGCATAAACGACAAACCAGATCGACTTCAGCTAGCACAGGACGATTCATTGTATCGAGCACTAGAACGCTTAAGTCCAAATATTAATTTTCTTTGTAAATAGAAAAAGATATCAGCGAAAGAAAAAGCCCATTTGTCGCTACCAGACCCCCTTAACCCATTAACGCCGAAGAACGCAGATTTTGACATAGATCTTTGAGCTCCAAACTTTATAAGAAAAACCGAGTAAATATTTATCAGAATAGCATATCCAACTATTTTTGGGCATGCTCTTTCGATTTCCGGGGTCAAATTTACATTTCGGGAGCCCTGAAACAATTTTGCCTTGAAACACGCATCACAAAATATCAAATCACATTCCTTGCAAGAAATTCTTGTTCTTATGGGACAATTTGAACACTTTTTCAATGTACTTACATGAGATTTTTCATGTGGTTTTAGTCGTCTTGATTGACCTCTTTGGATATAATATTTAGCAATAGAAACTGTAAATTCTTTTATCCCATCTTTTCCTTCTTCACCCATCGCGGCATTGTATATCCCGAACGAGTACGTTATAGATGCCTGTATGAGTCTAATAAGAACGACCCAAGTCCATTTTTTCGAACGAATGCTTGGGAGTACGTTATTACAATGCCCGTCGTGAAGATCGACGCCTCCCATGAATTTGTTATAGAGATGAAAAGCTTGTAGGAAAGGCACTTCGAGTTTAGAATGTACCTCTGAACTATATATTTTTGAAGGTAATAATGGAGTTACACCTGCCGCAGTTGAAGCTATTGAAACTGACTTTGAATCCATTAAGGTAATGTAATTGATAGCACTGTTTTTATCATATTGTACAACGTAAGTACCTCTTGGAGCTTTCTTATCAAGTTTATTCTTTTCTTTGATACGGTTTTCTCTAACAGTACATGTACATTTCAAGCCTAGTTTCTGCAAATGTAGAACTAAATCTATATTCGAAAAATAGTTGTCAATGTAAAGGTGAAATTCAGGGATTTTTTTAAAAGAAACCGATTTGAAAAATGGTTCCAATAAATTCAATACTACGCAGGAACCCAAAGAGCATTTTCCTAATTTATCTCCAATTTTTTAATTTAATTTTTCCCACAATATAAATCTAAATTCAGTACGTAGCCGTCAGAAGTACATAAACCCCAAAATTTAAAACCAAATCGTATTGCTTTTCCTCGAATGAACTATTTCAAAGTTGTTTTTGCGTATGATTTCGCCATCATTTCATCCACTGAAAATGCAGTTCAACAGAAACCAAATTTCAGAATGTTACTTTGAAATAATTTTAGCAATGCGCGAACATGCCATCCCTTATCATTAGGGTCCTGATCTTTAGATCTTGAATATTTCAAGTTTGACTAGATTTCTTCGAACTTACCTCTAGACATTGCAGAAGACACTACTTCACACGATAAAAATGGATCTGTCGACCAATAATCTCGTTGGGACTTCCTTTTATTGAACGATCTCAGGATCACAATGCCCAAAAAAGTATCCAGGTCCTGCAACTCTAAATAATAATTATTTTCACGACATGCATCAATGATGTATTGTTTCATTTCGGAAGAAAAAAATGTTTCGAATAATTTTACAGGCTCGCTCTCTTGTATAGTCTTTTTCTCAGATTTCTTCAACAAAACTTTGTCTTCAACCATATTTTCATTCGCTTTCTCACCCTCATTCCAAATAAATGCATGATCTTTTTCAAGTTTGTCTTGATTTTCGGAGTAACTTTTTGAAGCTTTTTTATAAGAATCGGTGGAAATATTCACATTTTGATCGGAATCTTCATCAGAATTTGAACCATCAGAACCAGAATCATCAGGATTTGGTATCATGAAATTTTCATCAGAATCATCTTCTGATGAATATGCTTCAGGTTCTACGTAAGATGAATTAGAAGATTTGACATCTCTTCGAAAAAGGATTACTTCGATTGGCAAGGAACTTGCAGTGGAAACGGTTATAATAAAAGAGTAGACAATAATTCTTGTAATTCCAGTAATGATTTGGTAAGAAAAACACGTTGCAAAATATAAAGAGTGGGAACTGATCTAGAGTCCAATGAACAAGCAATGGCAATACTGTTGTCAATAACTTAAAAAAAAGATTACTGGATCGGCATACTGCTCATCATGGAAAATGTATCAGAAAAGTTATCAAAGGTACTTTTATTACAAATTTCATACAGATAACAATAAAATTCTATCTATTCAAAAAATAGGTTCTGCATCCATGTACATTCAAACACATGGCCAATATTGTACCCATACAGTACCTAAATGCCTGACGAACTCCCACTTGATCCTGAGATTTCATGAATCATTTTTTCAAAAGAAAAAATACCGAGCGTAAAAATACGAAAAATATTTCCAAAAATTTTACGAAGAAAACAAAAAATTTTTGTATTTGAAAATCGCGAAGATTTTTCTTTATATGCGCCATATTGGATTCGCCATCTTGAATTTTTTAAAGCTTTCACCATCTTCAGAATCAACGGTGACGAACATATTCAGTACCCTTCAAAACGAAAATTGCAAAAAAAGTCATAATTTGTCCATATTGACCTCCGCATTGGCCGCATGAATATTCGATTTGTTATAAGATATACACGAAAACTCCGGATTGCACAAAATTTTATAACATTTCGGCCATTTTTTAGAGGTTATGGTGATTTGAAGTATGATAAAAAAAATTTTCTTGCCAACTTTAACTATCATGATCACGATTGATCGCATTTGGAATTCAATCCCAATAACCTTTCATTTAAAAAAAAAATCTTAAAAAAAAAATTTCCGTTTTTTCGCATTTTTTTTCTTTGAATCCGCCATATTTTTTTTCAGGGCTCTCGAAATGTAAATTTGACCCCGGAAATCGAAAGAGCATGTCCAAAAATAGTTGGGGTTGGGTTGGGAATGCTATTCTGATAAATGTTTACTCGGTTTTTCTAATAAAGTTTGGAGCTCAAAGATCTAAGTCAAAATCTGCGTTCTTCGGCGTTAATGGGTTAATCGAAATCGGATGGTGAGACTGGCAATGCTCAAATCTGCCTGAGAAATTGTCTTTTTTGTAGCAGTCAATAATAGATGTATTATTAGGTCGTCTAGTAATGATGTGACGTGACGATCCGGATCCGACCCCTAATTGCTCACTAGAGCCCAGCCGCCTTACCGGAGTCCTGTGGCCGTCGCAATTTTCCAACTCGCCGAATTTCTAAGTGATGAGCGCCAGGCGAGCTGCTCTCTTCCCGGTTTCTCTGAGTGCTTTGTCTCCGAGGGAATTCCGCTGAGCTGCAAGAATCGCGTCACCCAGGGTGGTGACAAACCCACGGCGATTTCTCGAGGAGTTGCTCCTCTCGGGCTCGTTCTGCACCTATAATTCGCTATCTCTCTCTTTCACTCTCTCTACCCACGCACGCCTTACTCCGCGTACTCACACACACCCGCATACAGAAACTAAATGAATCAGTTATATGGAAATATATGTATATAAGAAATAAAGAAAACACAATAAATTAATAGTCAGAGTATATATATTCTCTGGTAATATCACTATGTATATAATAATGGCCGCCTGCGGGCCTTAGCGTCTCTTGACGCGATGTCGCATAGCTCTCGCTCTCTCTCTCTAACGCACGTCCGTGGTCTATCTACTTTCTCTCTCTCGCGCAAACAGTTCTAAATCAAATTCCCTATCTCTCTCTCTCTCTATCGCACGCTATAGTATCGTTCTTTCTCTCGCTCTCGAACACAAGAAAGACAGGGGACCGAAAAATAAGTTTCCTTTCTGTTAATTTATTTTGTTTTGTCCCCTATACATCGTTTTTAAATTGTGTGAGTGTATTTATTAGTGTGAATGGGTGCCTCTGTGGAATGAGTGAATGTTTAAATTTTAGAATACAATTTTAGAATGACTGATAGATATAGACCGCTTGATTTACCTTGTTTGTTTGTATTTTAAGCTAAGACGATCTGTGATATTACCTGTTAAATATTTTTAAGACTGACTTTTTATTGACTGATTTTTTATAAGACTGATTTTTTGTATTAAAAATTTTTTAACTTATTCTCTGATATCATGGATAGTAACTAAGTGCAATATTTATATAGATTCGCGAAAAAATGAAGACTGTCTTTTATATACTATATACAACCATATGTACATTGTAGCAATCTATTTTGTATTTATATGCAAATAAACAAATATCTCTCTATCTATCTATCTCTTTTGCCGAGACAGACAGACAGAAAGACAGACAGACAGACAGACAGACAGACAGACAGACAGACAGACCGTGTGGTGTTGCTAGTCTCCCATCCGGCGCCTCCCCAGTTGCGGATAGGGGAACGCCTTCCAGAGATGGATGGTACCGGGGAAATAAAATACCCGGGGCGGACAAAAACTAGCTAGGGGAAGGAACCCCGAATGAAAACCAATGATGAGCAAGTGCGAAGAGAACAAATTACCTCAAGTGAGTGTCAATCTCACCGATGATTCCGACCGGGTGAAAGCCCCGGTGGTCATCGCCGGCTCCATGGATTTTGAGGGGAGCCATTTGCACAGAAATAACGACACCCCCGCGGTGGATCACTTGGTCGCGTTGACACCCACAGCTACTAGCACTAGTGGAAATAGTGCAGTTCAAGTG